>CAUJCB010000280.1:247500-374000 GCA_963082715.1 Harpalus rubripes | reverse complement strand
CGTACACAAGTGTATTTTCTACTCCGCAAAGTGTGAAAAAAATTACCCGATAAATATAGAGCAATAGTACCTCCCGTCAATTGAAAATTAGGATAGAGCTACATCGTTTGTTTTTGCAAAAAGTCAGAAATATGTCGTGTTTGATGTCAAACGAACGAACCATTACAGATTGTCAGCCATCTTTGTCGAAGTCAAGATTTGAGCATTTTGGTACGCGCCAACTTCATGGACTAGATTTGCGGAGTCGAGATATGCATAAGTCGTGATTTGAAGAGGGCTATGTAAAAGTATTCGTATGTTTCATGCAATTCCATTTTATTGAAAAAACCAGAAAATAGATAATAAAACTGGAACTTTTATTTTATAGTGGACAGGCTGCAGGCCTGCAGCTTTTACGGACGTGCCGCCCTTGTGCTCTTACCACTGAACTAAATATAAAACGGGAAAGCTTATGTCATATCACAACATTGGCATTTCCGGCGCTCGATAGAAGACTGCCATATTACTCTACTTCTAGTGTATTTCAGGTTTGCACTTAGGTATATTTTAAAGGTGTGTAATTTGTAAACTGTTGTAATGCCATATTCATCATTGTTTTGATTTTTAAATAACCTGTTTACATGAGTGAGATATTTATAAACTTTTCTTAATTTCGAGTGCTAGAAATAAGTTAAATCTTAATTTTTACAATATACTGCCACAAGATGTAAAAATGTTAGAAAATAAAATTTTTAAAAACACATTTAAAAAATTCGTAATAAAAAATGCATTCTATTCCACTGAAGAATTTCTGAATTTCAATTTCAACAAAATTTGACGTGAAACATATTAAATATATTATTTAATTATTCTATGTATGTTAGTAATAGATTATAAAATGACGTACTACAAACACAATGTATAATATAGCCAATAAAATAAATAAATAAATAATAACTTATTGTGATCGCCTAGTTTTGAAATATTTCTGAAAGTTTTAATGAAAATTTATAATGATCAGCTGTTTATAACAGTTGGTGCAATTTGATGGCAATGAGAAACAATTAATTACAAGATCATATTGTAAAATTCACTTTTACAATTCAGCAAAGAAGCCCCAGAATATTTGGGAGGAGCAAATTTAAAAACATCTCTTAATAAATTATTTTTTTATACATCAATGATAAATTATTATCCTTTACACCAACCTTTTTTATTATATGTATTTGTGTTTTTTTTACTGTCCTTCGATTCATTTTATTTTTATTTTGGAATCTATTACTCGTATAATCAAAACAAAAATTCAAAATTCGTGCTTTTAAAAACTGGGGGTAGTAGTATGGCGGCCTCCTATGATGCGCGCAAATTGAACCTTAAAACGAGTTCCCGTTTTATATTTAGTTCAATGGCTCGAACATATGTACCTACATATGTATATATATATATATATATATATATATATATATATATATATATATATATATATATATATATATATATATATACATAACTTTCTTTGTAAACTTTGTTCGAACAAATTTATTAATTAGATCATCCATACATATTATGTGCAATATTGTTAATAAACTCAATATCGATGTTGATTTATTTAATATACCCTAGACTAAGACAACTTCTGTATAGTTTGCAAATAATTTAACTTTATTATTTGTTTTCTGTCACATTCTGTGATTATCCATGAGTATTATGTAGTTTCAAATTTAAAATCTGTTTTTTTCTTTATAATATGTACATAGTTACAGTGTTTTATTATATTGTCCTGTAAATGGTGTTTAACTGTTGGGCGATAAATAAATTATTATTATTAAAAAAAAGTCACATATATACCATAATCTAAACCAATAATAATAATAATAATAATAATAATAATAATCCTGGATTAAATAGTTCACAAGATGTACTGAACTTATAACTGATATACACTGATGGCGCAGCGATCTTAAATTGTTTTCCCTATTTACAATATACGTACTGTTGTCTGATGTTTATCAGTGGATAGAGTTATTTTGCGTCGTTGATCTGTGAGCTACAAGTTAATACTAATATTAAATAATAATAATAAACAGTGGATATTTGAACATGTATTCTGCAGTTAATGTGTGTTTTATGTGCGTAAAAAATAAAAAATGTAAAGATGTAGACGAGAAAGTTGTGACTCTAGTAAAATATTGTCTACCTGAAATCGTAAGTAATTTTTTAAAAATTTTGTTATGTTATATTTTGTATATTAAAATGTTTATGTCGTTAAATCGTATGACCCAATATATTTTTAGATTCTACTCATCCAGCCTAGTTGATCGGTATTAATTTTAAGGTGCAAGGGCAAAAATAAATGTTTAGAATTGAAAATTTCGATGTAATCTCTATGTAAAACGCCTAAATATAGTTTTCTGAAGTCAAACCTATACCATAACCTGCTTAGCAATTAAAAGCAATAATTTTATTATCTACCTATTAACCAGAAATATAAAAATCACGTTTTCTAATAAAAACCAGGCTATTGGTTTAGTTTAAAATGGTTTAATTCGGAAAAAGTGGTTTAAACCGAAGATTAATGGTTTTAATTATTTACTATTAGGGACTGCCTCCGTTGCCGGCGACGGCAAAATGTATCGTTACCGGTAGCCGATAAAATGTATTGTTGCCAGTAGCCGACTTCACTTATGACGTCTCATTAATTAATAATTATTTTATTATACACATCACACATAATAATATTTTCATCTTCTTGTTTGTTTAATTTTTTTAATAATTACCACTGGTCAAAACTAAATAAAAAATCAGTATGTATTGTTTAAACCATAGTGGTATTTTTGAACAATACTGCTACTAACCACTACACCAAGAACCCGTCCGAAGCCGATCACACCCTAAATTTTCATGGACAGCAAAAGCTCCATTAACCGTGGTTTTACGTGGGTTGAAGGAGGGATTAAAATTTAATACTTGACTAGTTCTCTTGCATGCAAAACTGAATTTTACACAAGTTTTTATTTTATTTTGCATATCCTTACTCTGGGATGAATACTGGAAGAAAGTCCAAAAATATGTTGGATTCATATAAATTTCACATCCCATAAAGTAAATGTCAGCCAAATTTGTATTCACTTTAAATTTTGAGGTTAAATTGGATCCTTAAAAGTTTGAAGAAACGGGAATTGGAACAGCCTTAGGAATCCAAAGTATGAATTTAAAGTTGACAATTATTATTTCAACAAATTTTTTTATTTGTCTTGAATCGAACGTTTCGGAGATAAAATTTTCTCCATCATCAGCAATATGGTAATAATATTCTTGTCGTTTTTACATTATAGATACATAGTTTGAAACTTTAACATGTAATATATAATGGTTATATTTCGTTGACTCCCATGTGGAGGAGACGTATTTTCTGTAGAGGTCATCTGACTTACCGTTAGAAAATGATTGTTTATATATAACATGTTAAAGTTTCAAACTATGTATCCATAATGTAAAAACGACAAGAATATTATTACCATATTGCTGATGATGGAGAAAATTTTATCTCCGAAACGTTCGATTCAAGACAAATAAAAAAATTTGTTCAAATAATTGTCAACTTTAAATTCATACTTTGGATTCCTAAGGCTGTTCCAATTCCCGTTTCTTTAATCACTTTAAAGTTAATTATAAAAATGTAAAGAAATATGTCAAACTGAAACAATTTAATTTAAGATATGCAACTGTCATAATAAACCACTCTCTCTCAAAATATATATAAAATAAATATATCATCGCGGCATATTACCCATCTGCTTTGTACGCAGATATCGGTAATGATGATGACATATTTGTACCGTGCGAGCGTTTACCAGGCGTCACCTCTCGGTCAATCATTATGATCAAACGTATGAGAATGAAATAAATTATAATAATAGATTTAGTTGCCGCATATGGAACAGTATAAGTTAGAGTCCTGCGCGGGTATACTTTTTCAGACCCAAACCCGACCCGTACCCGCAACATTAAGACCCGCACCCGACTCAGTTTTAAATTGAACCGCAACCCGACCCGTACCCGCCAATGTTATACCCGCACCCGAACCCGCTACCCGCTAAATTATTAACATCAATCTGAAATGCAAGATGGAAAATTTTATTCAAAAAAAAATCAGAAAAATGTTTGTAAAACATTTTATTCCTTATCAGCACAAAGTATATAAAACAAAATATTTATTCTTTAGATTATGTAGGTAATAAATTTTTAAATACAAAAAATATAGTCTTATTATTTAAAAGTTACTATGTAAAAATAATATACCGTCCACAGTTCCTGGATTAAGTTTAGTTCTTCTTTCTTCCACAACCTAACCAGCAGTAGAAAAGTCTCTTTCACTAGGTGCACTAGTGGCTGGAATGCATAAAACTGAACGTGCTATTTCTGCTAAATGTGGTAAAAGTGCTTCATTTATTTTCCACCAATTTAATAAATCAAAATTCTCTTCACTTTGCATTATTTTAATTTTGCAGTAAAGATAAAACTCATCAGTCTGTAATTCAACATTTTCGTCACTAGAATCTTCAACGTCAAGTAAATTTTCTAATTTTTGTTTTTGTTTGCAACCTCATCCTCATATTCATCAGCCTCACGCTCATCCTTTCTATTTACGAGTACTTGTCGTAGTCGTTCCTCTTTATCAACTAATCCTAATTCATCAACTTGTCCTTTAGTTAAACTAATCTGCACTTTTTCACTTAAAAGCCTTTTAATTTCATTTCTAACTTCGGTTCTTTCCAAATCGTTTTCCAACAACTTTAAACTTTTTAGTTTTGGGTGTAAAATACAGCAATTTTATGCAATAAATTAATTTGAAATTTATCGTTCAATATACGCAGGCATTTTACTTTTAATTGGGATATAATGGTATTATCTGTTATAGATGGTTTGTTTTTGAAAATAGTAAAAACAACTATGAAAATATAATTCCAATAGAAAATATGAACAATGATTATAATAAAAAGGAAATAAAAAGTAAACGTGACCCGACCCGATATCCGCGCAAGTCTTACCCGCGCCCGACCCGCAACCCGTAAAAGTGATCTTGGAACTGCACCGCAAACCGACCCGCAAAGCGGGTAACCCGCGGGTTTCCGCAGGTACCCGACCCGATGCAGGTCTCTAAAGCACAGTATAGAGAATACAAGCAGTAGCGACACTCTTGTCGGAACCTTTGATGTTTCGTTCCAGGCTGCTCGGCGTGCAGGGGGTAATAATGAGGAGCGCGAAATTTGAAGAAAACATAAAAATATATATTTAATATCAAATGATAAAGTGTGATATGGTAAAAATAGATAATAGTGAAATATAAATATGTAAAAAAAATATATTTAAAGCCAATAATAAAAAAAAAATAATTCAATAACCAAGTAATAAATATTATATATTAAATCCAAATATTATAAATAATTATATATTTATAAAAATACGTGTATTAAAGAAATAAATATAAACAATAACCAAATAATACACATGTAAGTGTTCGTAGCATGGTGGTAGCGTGCTAGCTTTTTGTTCCAAAGATTGTGGGTTCAAACCCCCAGCACACTTTAATTTTTTTTAATTTTTATTTTTTCAATTTATTTTCTTTTATTTGTTTTAATATTTTTTATTTGTTTCATTATTTTTTATTTGTTTTTATTTATTTTTATTTGTTTTTATTTATTTTTATTTGTTTCTATTTTTTTTAATTTAACAAGAAAAAACAGTAAAACTACAATAAATAGAAACAAATAAAAATAAATAAAAACAAATGAAAAATATTAAAACAAAACACGAAAAAAAATTGAAAAAATAATTTTTTTAAAAAAATTAAAGAAGTGTGCTGGTGGTTTGAACCCACAATCGTTGGAACAAAAAGTTAGCACGCTACCTCCATACTACCGAGCATACTACGATCACTTGGATGTTCATATTTCTTTTATAGGAAATAAGAATTATGACATTAAAATTGCCATAACATTTTCTTATTTTACTTAATTATTCTTAATTAATTTTACACAATTTGTTATTAATATGATGCAATAATATCAACCACAAAAATAATCACTCTCTCTTTCAACAACATTTTTACTAACCTGACATCATACAACAAATATTCATCACTCTTAACAAATTAAAATGACAGATTTTTGGTAGCGAAATACCGCAACCGGACCACATTAATAGTTACGAAACAATCATCCTTCACCACACATTCCTGTTTAAGCACACTTCTTTCGCCTCGCTCTTCTACTCTTCCTACTCGGAAACTTTCTCTCTGTTAGCACCTTATCAATCACATCCATCCACTTACACACTGGACGGCCACGCAATCGAACCCCTTCAATTTCACCAAGATATATACGCTTTACAAGCCGTTCACTCTTCATTCTCTCCACCTGACCAAACCATCTCATCTGGCTCATTCCTACTCTCTTAACAACATTCTTCCTAACCATACATTCTTCATACATCAAATTATTCCTCACGCGATCCCGTCTTACATATCCACATACACCACGTAAATACTTCATTTCTACGGCAGTCACTCTCTTTTTATGCTTTCCCATCCATGCCCAACATTCGCTTCCATACATCAAAGGAGGCAGTAGCACTCCATTATACACACTTAAACGAGCTTCTCTAGATGCGTTTACTCTCCTTTCAATTTCTCTATCAATTCGACCAACCCTTGACATCATGCTACCCAAATATACAAACTCATTCACTTGCTCCAGTTCCACACCATCCACCAACACATTGCACATAGTCACCAATTTACTCCTTTCAAATACTATCACCTTGGATCAGGGCTGGACTGGCCCGGCGGGATATCGGGAATTTCCCGGTGGCCCGTGACGGGTCGTGGACTGACGAACTTAAAAAATAAATTATAAAATTTTAAAGTTGAAAAAATAAATAAATCGATACAAAAATAACATAAATTCTTGATTTTGAAATAATTCCCTACTACTATTGAATGTGCGGGAAACTAACTTAAATATAAATATGTATTGTATATACCTACCTACTAATCTATATATATATATATATATATATATATATATATATATATATATATATATATATATATATATATATATATATATATATATATAACATATGTATTTATATTATTTTAGACCTACCAACAAATGCGTAATCTTCGTTACAAAAATGTAAGAAACAAACAATTATTGAATTTGTAATTTGATTTCCAATCAACAGTTTAATCTGCCATGCTTTACGTCCCAATCATTTCTTCGATGCCATAAGTTTTTCGCCCAGTTTTGGAAATGTGTGAAAACGAAGGCTGGGATTTCTCGATATTAAGGAATGACATTTCGATCTAATATTGCATTAGAAATACTTGTGAATTTAATTGTATAACCAAACAGAGGAAGTGTTTACAATCATCACAAATAAATATAAATTTAAATACTTGCTGAATTTTTAAAATCTCGTCTAAAATTCTAACGTTACTTCTACTAATTTTGTGACATCACAACGAGTAAAGTTTCATAAACTCTGTAAGAAGTAACATTAGAATTTTAGACGAGATTTTAAAAATTCAGCAAGTATTTAAATTTATATTTATTTATGATAATTGTGAACACTTCATGTGTTTGATTATACAATAAAATTCGCTAGTATTCCTAGACATTGTATACTTTTAGAGAAATAAGGTGAAGTATAATGTGTGTAGTTGACATAAATTTATTATAAATATATTAAAAACAACATGAATGCAATATTAGATCGTTTAAAGATTAATTTTGTATTTGTAAATATTGTAGAAATATGGAATTTTCACCAAAACCAACGACAGCACAAGTGTACTGTTGTGTTACGAAATGTCATTCTTAAAAATTGAGAAATCCCACCCTTCGTTTTCACACATTTCCAAAAAGTTAAATTTATAAATAAATATGGCATGAAAGAAATGATTGAGACGCAAGGCATTGTAAAGTTAATTGGAAAACGAGATACAAATTTAATGTTTGTTGTTCCTTAAATTTTTGTAACGAAGATTACGCATGTGTTGGTAGCTCTAATATAATATACATATATATTCAATTATTTTATTATGTATTTATATTTAGGTTAGTTTCCCGGTTTCTCGCCTTACAGGAACAAGATGCTTTTTATTGCTAGTGAGCCAGAATTTATTAATTTTCCAGTAATTTCATGCGCATATTGATTTACGCCGCTGGTTTGTGGGCACAATCCAAAGAGAAGTGTTTAATTTTTGTCATCTAGTTGTGTTTTACCATATGCTAGCATATGTCCAGACACGGACACACTTCTTCATCCTCACAAAAGTTTCTGCTACACACAGAAGCATTTAAATAATTTAACACATCTTTTATTAATAGTCCCATTACTAATAAACTATTCATTCATTAAATATATGTATTAAAACAGCAATATACACACACAAACTTTAATGCAGAAGTGAACGACAATTTGAAAACATACTCGTTGTGACGTCACATTATCTAGTAACAAGTAACCTATGAGAGTTTATGTCAAAACAAAAGCACATCTAAGATACAAAAGTTACAATTTGTGTAAATAAATCTTTATTCTACATTGCCACCTATTATACAAACTATAAATCAAACATGCAATTCTAACCTCTGCAGAAGTAATAAAAGTTTATTAAGTTTTGGTGTAGCGTGGATGTCTTAAATTTTGACAGTTTATTATATGTATAAATATATATTATTTTTACGATTAATGATAACAAATGTGTGAATAACAAATATATAATTTAAAAATTCAAATCAATCATATTTTATAAAGAAAGTGGAAGAATACGAGTTTATTTTAAATGAAAAGTAGGTAGGTACCATTCTGGACTAGAAATAAATATTTTCACATTTTGAATATTTTAATAACACTAAGATAACAAAGGCTCAAAGGCATTAATGACCAAATGCACTCTTTCATCAATATTAAATGTCAAATGAGCTATCTAAATTTCGATTTGCGTTTATTTTAAGGCTCGCTTAAAATGCAAGCAGATACGTGTGACTAGTTTTCGAATAAGATGTAAAACTAGTTGCAGGAAAATTGTCCCACTGACTATCACACGTCAAAAATTGCACGAAACCCTTGAAGTTGCAGAAAATGTATGACAGGTTGCAGATACGTGCGTACTTGTGATAACCCCAAAACAGCTTTAGAATAAATACAAATAATACACCTCTAATTTTTTTGAGCAGTGTAAAAGTGTTAATTTTGACAATATTTTTTAATTTTATTCAGTCAATTGTATATATGCTACTAAATGTTTGATTTAATAAGCATCCCGGGCGTTAAGTATATTTATATTTGTTTCGGATTACGACTACGTCTCTGTATTCTTGCGCCGAGGTGAGACGTCTGATTAAGGGTGATTAGCGAGTTGACTAGCATTTTTCTCTGTCAACCATTTATGGATAATTTTCGAAAAAAATACTTCAAATAACATTTCCAGAAAATTTATATTTAAAGTATTTTTTCTCTAAAATAAATTATAAACAATTGAGAGAGATAAAATAATGCTCGCTAATCACCCTTAGTCAGTAGTTCATACCAAACGTCATTGTATCTTCAATGTATCAAGTAACTAGGTCGGCGTAAAATTCTTTCGCGGACAGACCTTTTAAGAAGAGATACTTCAGAAAATATGCACTAAAAATGTATTAATATTGGGCCAAGTGGGGTAAATATACAACAAGTAAAAATTAAGGTAAACGTGTAACAAGCTTGTTATGTATTAACATGAATATATTGTTTATATTTTATATTATTAATGTTTAAAACAAAATAATGAAGACTTGTTATACATCATTGAAAAGCTTATGAAATAAGCAAAAAGACGAGACTATTTTCAAGATAGGTTCCCATTTAAAAAATCATAAGTTTGTGTTATATCTCGAGTATTATTAAGTTTTCAAAAAATCTAATTACGCCATTTTATTCTATTTGAAAAACGGTAACAATTTTATAAAAACATTTCTCTATCATAATAAATAAGATATGATATAAAGGGTGAGTCTGGGAAGACGCCCCTCCTCCCCTTTAACATTTTTATTATAAGTAATAGAAAAAAATGGCTTATATAAAAGTTTTATTATTTTACATATACTATTTGATAGCAGATGTAGATATTTTTTATAAAGTCAGGTTAACAAGATACGACTATCAACTTTCATTTTTCAAATGGCAACGTATAATTATTTTAATAAAATAGAAACCGCCACTTTTTTCTCCTTTCAACGATGTATTATTTTTTATTAATGTATTTGAAAAATTTCGAGAAAAATGAGAAATATTAGAAATAATTTTTAAACAAATAATATAGGTGGCTATGTGAAAATAAACAAAACGTAACAATGTAAAACAATTAAATTAATGTCAAAAAAGTATACATTTGTTGTTACTTAATTTAACTTCTTTTGTAAACAAAAAAAAAAAAAAAAAAACGTTTTGAAATGTTTACGAAGAACGAATTAATTGATATGATTCTAATAATTGGTGAATCGACTGGAATCATAAGAAGAGCAAAAATAATTTACCGGGAGCCGTTTCTTAGACGTCGGCAACCGAGTTTAAGAACACTGACAAGGACTTTTACCCGATTTCGAGAAACAGGTTCAATTAATAAATAAATAAATGAAGAAACGGAAATTATGGTTTGTATTACAGAACATGGTCGTAATTTTGAACATTTGTTTTAAGTTGTTTTTGTTACTAAATTTGTTGTTTTAGTTTGCTAAGTTGTATAGCGCTGTTACGTTTTGTTTATTTTCACATAGCCACCTATAATATTTGTTTAAAAATTATTTCTAATATTTCTAAATTATCTCATTTTTCTCGAAATTTTTCAAAAACATTAATAAAAAATAATACATCGTTGAAAAGAGAAACCAATGGCGATTTCTATTTTATTAAAATAATTATAGGTTGCCATTTGAAAAATAAAAGTTAATAGTCGTATCTTGTAAACCTAACTTTATAAAAAATATCTACATCTGCCATCAAATAGTAATATAATAATAATAATAATATTTTTATTTGCTTCGATATTACAATCGTATACAAATAAGATTGGCAACAGTTGAAATTAAGATACATTCCTTATTAAACTTTTATGCATAGAAACATACTTTCCCTTATACAATTGTTTACTTTATAGTTTATTAACAATTTACAAAAATATAAATTCGAAATTACGTTATTATTCCCTATTAATACCTATAAATATATTTGGAAACTACGTTATTATTCTCTATTATTACCCTCTCCTATATACAAAAAATTATAAGTTTTATCCTAGTTATTAAATTGATATTAGATTTTTATTTTTTTTTATTTACAGAGGTATAAATTTGAAAATTACATTGTTATTAATACACACCTCTACATACCTATATAAAATTCAAAATTTTATCCTAGTTATATAAATGGATATTTAAGATTATTGTTTCACAATTGCTTCAAAATGTTATTCATTTAAATAAAAGCTCCTTAATTTAACTGCACTGACAGTGTAATGGAAGATGTCATTGATTTTATTTATATTAGGTTTTTCAAAAATAGTACATGATGTGCTTAATTCGTTTACAGAATTATTTATGTATTTATATAAATAGAATGTTCTAAAAGTTTTATACATAGGGCATTCAATTAGGAAGTGGTACAGATTTTCAGGCCGGTGGAGGTTGCAAATTGTGCAATCGTTTTCTGCATTTAGTACATATTTTATGTTTTTATAAAATATAATTATATTATGCTTATTTGATAACTTTAATTGAAGAAATACTCTTAATTTAGTTAGCGGTATTTTAAAATTGAAACAGGTTTCTGTTTTAAAATCATTTTTAATTATTTTAAAGTGTTCATTATATTTTCCATTTTTTGCACTTGTTTTGTCAAATTCGCGCAAACATAAGCAAAAGTTATTAATTATGTCTTGAATTTTTGTTTTATTTACATATTGAATTTCCCATAAATCACTAGAGTTGTGTTGTTGTAAAAAAATTTTGATTTGTGTACTCCAATTCATTGCTATTTTATTGTTTGGTGATTTATCTAATTTCCTTAAGCGGTTGTATAAAATTTTGGGATAACGGTCATCGTCCATTAATAAAATTTTCTGCCACCAGTTAAGGGCGCGCTTCCAGACTTCATATGCACTGTGGTCTACCCCGGTTTCCATCCGTAACATATAGTCAGGGGTATTTCTTGGACAGTGTAGAATGCTTTTTAAAAATTTTATTTGATGAATTTCAATTTTATCTGTATATCTCAAGCCCCATACTTCGGACGCACTTACTACAGATTTTAGTAGTTTATATTTTTCATTCCACGTTGTTGATTTACCCTTTGCGAGGATATGGTTGACATTAAGGTTTGCTATATAAGCTTTTTTAAGACATTCATCAGCCGCCACTGTAAATTTCCCAGATGGAGTGAACATTAACCCTAAGTATACAAATTTCCTAATTACTTCGATTTCCTCATTAGCATATTTAAAGGATTTAGGGAAGTTCATATGCCCTTTATGGAAAGGTAGAATTTTTGTTTTTTGTGCATTAATTTTTAGAAAATTATCGCTACAATATTTGTATAAAATATATAGTTTTTTCTGTACATCTACCGCTGATTTGCCGAAAATGACGATGTCATCAGCGTACGCGAGTAGTAGAATGTCGCATGTTCCATCAACATTTATGCCTTCAAATCCTGCTCTTCGGAACTCGTCTTCTAAATCGTTGATAAAAAGCGTGAAAAGAAGTGGGCTGAGGATTTCACCCTGTAAGACGCCTTGGGAAATTTTCACAGGGTTTGATGTTTGATCATTCTGTTTCACATGTAAAGCAGCATTGTTATACCAATTTCTGAGGATTCTAATTATTTTAGTACTAATTCCTGTACAATGCAATTTATTCCACAGCAGGTCGTGATTGACTGAGTCAAAGGCACGTTGGGAGTCAATGAAAATTCGAAGGTGTAACTGAACTAAAGATGTTAAACAGAATATGTTGTCGAATGTCCCTCGATTTGGTCTGAAACCCATTTGATTTACTTCGCATATAAATTTAGATTTCGTTTTGAGGGACTTTATAGTTTTCCAAAAATTTTGATTGTTAGTATTACTTAGAGATTCAGAAACTTCCGTCATCAAATAGTATATGTAAAATAATAAAACTTTTATATGAGCCATTTTTTTCTATTACTTATAATAAAAAAGTCTTCCCACACTCACCCTGTATTTTCAAAATGAGCGAAAAACGAGTTTTTGCCTGTAGCCCACAAACAAAATAAGATCGACAATTCCTGTGGTGACTATTAATCTTTTCTCGAAAAGTTGACCCTGCAATGTGCAAATATTAGGGTCGTTATTTCCACCTCCGGATAAAGTTCAGGATAACTATCCGTCAGATAAATGATAAAATATCGCATCGAAATAAAAGCATAAATGATGTAAATTATATTGAATGTCATTTTTTGATGCGATATTGTTCATTTATCCAACAGATAAATTATCCAGCACTTTATCCGAATATGGAAATACCGGCCCTTACTCGAGATACCTTAAAAAACTTCGAAAATGAGACAGCTTGTACATTAAACTAGTGAAGTAGAAAAGTGGATGTCCATTATGAGCGTTCACGCCAAATTTTTGCAGGTGGCAGCACAACTGTTCACACAATTTATTTTAAATTTAATTTTAATTATCGTTATTTTCCATTCTTCTTGAGCTATTGCTTCAATCTAATCTAAGAATTTTTTACTTTCGTTTTTGTAAATAAATTCCCAACTTTACTTTCACAGCAGTGCGGCATTTTGTTTGGTTATGTAATATATCGACATGTCAGATTGACGTGTGAAGGTGGTAAATGTGTCACTACAGTGCCAATAGTGCCATTAGTTCCTGACTAAACGTTTCTATTAAGAATGTAGACAAGTGACAATTCTCAGCATTGTATAGTTAGAAATTTGGACAGCGAGCGTTTTTTCTACTTTGTCGCGCATGAGTGGCAAAGTGTTGCGTTGACAAAAGAGAGCGCAAATGGTTACTTTGTATATAGACTGTAGAAAAATACATTTTTGTTCTTTCACGCATGAACGCACTCACACACACACGCAATCACGCGCGCGCGCCCCTAATATCTTAAAATTGGATCCTTAAGACTAAAATGTGATTATTCACTAAAATCTCGATATGCGAAAAGAAAGATCTCAATATAAATTACTGTTTCAGACTGCCATCAAGTTGCGAAGAATTATTCTCGTAACGTATTCATCACGGACACACAACAACACTCATTTAACACTGATGTAATGGACGAACATACAATTTACGGTAATGGCATGGAAAGTATAAAGGAAGAAGAAAAACATTTACCTGACAATGACAAACATACTAACAAGCCAGTTACTATAAATAATATTCAGAAAAGTGAAAAGACTTTTTGTTGTGCAGTATGTAATAAGACTTTTACTCGGAAGGCGAATTTGGCACGGCAAATAACGATACACAGTGGGGAAATGAAATTTCAGTGTCACATTTGTCGCAAATACTTTCGATTAAAACAAAGCTTACAAGATCACTTGAAATCTCACAAAGGAGTTAAGATATTTGAGTGCTCAATATGCCAAAAATCATTTTCTCGCAGTAATCATCTAAAAGAACACATGGCAAGTCATGATGGAATAAAGGAATTCCCATGTCCTACTTGTAGTAAATCATTTAGACAAAAGTCGCAATTAACAACTCACCAGAGAATTCACAGTGGAATTAAAGACTATATATGTTCAATATGCAATAAAGTATTTCAACATAGCAGTACTCTATCCAAACACATCAAAATCCATAATGGGATAAAGGACTATAAGTGTTCGTTCTGTGGAAAATCATTTGTAGAAAACTATGATCTTAAAAGGCACATAAATAGCGTGCATAAAACTTGGTAATTTTAATTTTTGAATGACAACTAATTACATGTCTCATTTTTTGTATTTTTGTTATGGTATTAGGACATTAGAAATATACTAGCGTCTTTTATTTTTCAACTACTGGCTAAAACTTTTTTTTATTATGCAAAATACTGCGCCTCCTCCTTATTTATTATGACAGATACAAATATACAATAAGTCTATATTCGTTTATTTGAAACATGAATAAATTAATTTAATGAAGTAAAAATTTAAAATTATAAATAAACAAATGAAACGGAATTAATTACAAATCATAATTTTTTAAGTTAAATAAATAAGTTGTCAAATTTATACTTAACCAATTACATTTGCTTTAATAAAATTATTTTTGTATCGTTGTCATAGTTGGTTTTGACACAATTTGCAAAATATAGTTTCATTAAGTATATAATTTGAAAAGGTAAGTAAAAATGTTGAAAATAAACAAATGATGATCAGTAGGTTATTGTTTTTTTACATTTGTTTTTTTCACCTTCATAAGTTAATAATTTATGTTAAAAAATATAGACAGTTTATATTGTACGGCTTGTTTAATAAAAAAGTATGCAATTATTTACAACACAGGTTCCCATTACAAAAAAAAAACTCAGTTTTAGCCTGTAGCTAAAAAACAAAAGACTAGAAAATTCCTCTTGGAACTATTAATTTTATGTCAAAAATTAACTATGGAATTACATTCGATTCAAAATGTTAGCTAAAACAAATTGAAAATTAAGAGAAGGGATTTATTTGTCCTTTGTTATTATGTCATAGATAAAAACAAATATTAACCTTTAAATTTTATTAAAAACTAATGATATTAGATAATAAGGTAATTTCCATATGTTTTGTCAGACAATTTGTTTAAATTGAAGAAAAACTTTCGAGTGATTTGTCATACAAGTATGAACACTTTGTGGCATATTATTTATAAATAACGTGAATACGAACATCACTAAAACCACTTAATTGTGACATAATGAGTAGCTATGGAAAATATATTGTTTTTTAATAAATTCATTTAAAAAAAAATGTTAATATTAGAATATTTTCCGCTTTTACTTTTCGATTTTTTAGGCTCCTAAAGCACGGGCGTCACCTGTGAAATTCCTGTATATTTGTAATTACTAATAGGCAGGGTGACTGTTTTTCTAAACTCACCATTGGAAACTCAGTTAAATTAGAGCAAAGTTGTCCCATAATTAGACTATTTTAAAGATGTATTTGTTTTTCCCCAAAAAATGTTTAGATAAAATATAAAAATTCAAATTGATACTGACTGAAATACTGACTTGTAAGTATAAAATGATATGGTATTTTGTTTTGCACTTCTTTATGGCATTTTTTGTTTTTTTGCTAATTTTTTATCACTTTGTGTATTTCAAACTTCAAAAATGCAATAATTATTAAATTTTTTGGTAAAACAATTATTGCGGCACTGAAACAAGTGAAAACACAAATATAGGTACTTACCTATATTAAAATTTGTTTATTTTTCATTACTAATTTTAAAATTTAGTTCTAAAAATTTCATTCTGTTCAATTTAATTTTAGTACTTTTTTATGTGGACGTCATAGATGGCGGTGATGTATTGAAAACGAAATTTTGAAAGTGTTTCAGTGCTAAGTTATAAATATTAATGAGAATTAAGAAAAACAGATTATAGGTAGATAATACCTACCCAACTGATGATTTCATTTGTTTCATTACCACAACATTTATTTTTATTTTTACTGTTAATTGTTGCATTTTCGCTGTTTAAAACTAATAAATACACGTAAACAACGGTGAAAGTAATTCGAAAACCAACAATGGTAAAAAATAAGCATCGCCATTCGAGAGAACATGAAATAGTGCCCTAAACAAGTGCAAACCAAAATTCGATTTTATTTCATACTTAGTTATTTGTAAAAATAAAAATGAATCATTTAAACTTTTGTATTTATGTTGTGACCTATGCATTTTTCGAAAAAAATAATTTCATTTCTTCTTAATTTTGTATCTTAGAAGACTAAAATCAACTTACTTTGATATTATATGTATATGATATATTTTGTTTTTAATTTTTTTATCAGTATAGAATTAAAAAAAAATTATTTGCGTAAAAATTCTGTATAGTTTTCTTTATATCTTTCGTTGAAAAGTATTTGTAGGGATTGGATACTTATTTATTATTGCAACAATTTAAGTTTTTCAAACAGAAAAAATGTTTAACTTCTTAAGTACAATAGGTACCTTTAATTTCAAAATCACAGAAAAAAGTTGTTTAGAATTTAAATTGTATCTCAAATTTTGCAACTTGTGCAGGTTTTTAATTATTTTTTGTTAAAGTTTAATATATTTTAACACTCAGCTTCCATTTATAAAGAGTATCTTCAAGTTGGGAAATGAAAAATAGTTTTACAAGAAGAATATCGTTTTTCTATTTGATTACATGTATATTAGATATTGTGCATTTTTAACAGTTTCCAGACATTTAAATTGTTTAAAAAAGGACTAATGGATAGTCAAATCTGAGCCCATAGGGGTTGATATTAAAGGAGTTATTGAAGTATCAAATGAGTTTTTGGAAATAACTGTGTCACATAGCTACTCCCGCCATTTACATTTTTTACGTTATTTGCTTAAGTAAAAAAAAAACTTTTCTTTTAACACCAAACACGACATGATTCTAACAACTTTTTCCAAAAAAACAAAAGACATACAAGTTTCAAATTTTTGACATATGTGCATGACAGTTCTTGAAAAAACATTTCATTTAACACCAAACACAGCATAATTCTAACAACTTTTTGCTAAAAACAAATGACAATCAAGTTGTCAAATTTTTGACATTTCTGCATGACAGCTCTTAAAAAAACATATCATTTAACACCAAACACGATATGAATCTAACAACTTTTTGCAAAATATATAAGTAGTTTGTACAACAAGTGTGGACATGATGTCCATATCGCATGAGGATGAAGTTTCAGCACGACGCCGTAGGCGAAGTGTTCAATCATCCGAATGCGATATGGTCATTCCACTCGAGTGGTACAGCATACTTTTTCTACGACTAACGAAATGAAGGAAAATACGAACTACAGAAATATGAAATTTTATTGAACATTATTAATTAATGTCATTTCATGTACTTGTTTTCGTAGACTTTTTTAATGGCATTTGTTATTAAAATAATAATTTATTTTATAAGTATACAATACTTTAAATACTACTTACGATTTTATATTGCCAAATCTAAAGGATAACCTTGACTTGTCAATGTGACATTTCATACCGTTTTGATTCCCATTTTTTATAAGTTCTTCTTCAATACTTACAACTAATTCATAATATAATTCAGTAAATTGTTATTAAATTATTCAAATCTGTTTTCATACCGAAAATATTTCCATCTAAATGACAACATTGAAATGTCAAATGTGACATTTGTATCGTTCTTCTTCTTAATCTTGTAATAAATGAATAGACAGTTTCCTAGGTTACACGACTTACGAGATTTGTGATTCGTGGATTTCATATCCATCCTAGAATGGATATGAAATTATATCCGTTCAGTTAACTAGTATTGCCTACATATCCATTCAGCATATTGTGAAGAAATGATACCTTTTTCAAGTGGGAGTAGAAAAAAATAATATACATATATATTCAATTATTATTTTATTATGTATTTATATTTAGGTTAGTTTCCCGGTTTCTCGCCTTACACGAACACGATGCTTTTTATTGCTAGTGAGCCAGAATTTATCAATTTTCCAGTAATTTCATGCGCATATTGATTTACGCCGCTGGTTTGTGGGCATAATCCAAAGAGAAGTGTTTAATTTTTGTCATCTGGTTGTGTTTTACCATATGCTAGCATATGTCCAGACACGGACACACTTCTTCATCCTCACAAAAGCTTCTGCTACACACAGAAGCATTTATAGTAATTAACGTATCAAGGGTGTTATAAGGACAATAACGCCTGAGGTCAACAGTGTACTTTTCGAGGGCCTCTGGCCCGAGATGTGTACGTTGACCGAAGGCATTATTGTCCGTTTAACTCCCGTGGTGCGTTCGACGTTTAACGTCCGACTATAATTTTTAATATTCTATGGATTACGGATCAGAAAGTTTTAATAAAATTTGCCGAGTAGGTAGGCTATGCATGCTTTTGCTCGTTTTTTAAGCTTTATCCCAGTATCAATATCAATTTATTGACAACATTACCATAGCAACAACTCATAACACGCTCTAGGGTGTTATTTTGTCCAGTGTGTTCAATAAAATTCCTAACTCAGAGTAGGTTATGAACAGAGATACGTATGTCTGATCATTATTCAATTCAAAAATCAAGATGTCAAGATTGATCTTGAAATGTAATGTTAAGGAGAAAAGACAATAAAGTAGGATACAGTATATTGACATTCGCCGTTTTCTATTTTGTTTTCATTTCTAATTTAAGATTCAAGAAGAAAAGCTTTGATTTCTTTAGATAACATTTTTGACAACATCTCATGTCAAATTGACATTTAATTAAATATTTATAAATTGACATGCGTTTCTTTGTTCATGGCCTACTCCGAGTTAGGAATTTTTTTGAACACACTGTATATAACAACACTGAAAGCAGGGTTGTTATGATAATAATAACATACCAGTCGGACGTTAAATAATTTAACACATCTTTTATTAACAGTCTCATTACTAATAAACTATTAATTCGTTAAATATATGTATTAAAACAGCAATACACACACACACACACACACAAACTTTAATGCAGAAGTGAACGACAATTTGAAAACATACTCGTTGTGACGTCACGTCACGTGTTCCTTACCTATAGGTGACTGAAAATCGACAAAATTCAGTTTCCGCCATTATCTAGTAACAAGTAACCTATGAGAGTTTATGTCAAAACAAAAGCACATCTAAGATACAAAAGTTACAATTTTGTGTAAATAAATCTTTATTCTACATTGCCACCTGTTATACAAACTATAAATCAAACATGCAATTCTAACCTCTGCAGAAGTAATAAAAGTTTATTAAGTTTTGGTGTAGCGTGGATGTCTTAAATTTTGACGGTTTATTATATGTATAAATATTACGATTAATGATAACAAATGTGTGAATAACAAATATATAATTTAAAAATTCAAATCAATCATATTTTATAAAGAAAGTGGAAGAATACGAGTTTATTTTAAATGAAAAGTAGGTAGGTACCATTCTGGACTAGAAATAAATATTTTCACATTTTGAATATTTTAATAACACTAAGATAACAAAGGCTCAAAGGCATTAATGACCAAATGCACTCTTTCATCAATATTAAATGTCAAATGAGCTATCTAAATTTCGATTTGCGTTTATTTTAAGGCTCGCTTAAAATGCAAGCAGATACGTGTGACTAGTTTTCGAATAAGATGTAAAACTAGTTGCAGGAAAATTGTCCCACTGACTATCACACGTCAAAAATTGCACGAAACCCTTGAAGTTGCAGAAAATGTGTGACAGGTTGCATGATAAAAAAAAAAAATAATGCTCGCTAATCACCCTTAGTCAGTAGTTCATACCAAACGTCATTGTATCTTCAATGTATCAAGTATCTAGGTCGGCGTAAAATTCTTTCGCGGACAGACCTTTTAAGAAGAGATACTTCAGAAAATATGCACTAAAAATGTAATAATATTGGGCCAAGTGGGGTAAATATACAACATGTAAAAATTAGGGTAAACGTGAAACAAGCTTGTTATGTATTAACATGAATATATTGTAACTATAAGTAACTTATAGTTTCATGAAGGGTATATAAATATGTGAAACACTAGTTGAAGACTGAGTAATGTAAAGTGCCTTTTTGGAAAAATTGTTTTTTTTTACAAGAATAATAATTTAAGTAGGTACCTAGCCTTATAATATAAATAAGAATCGAAGTCCAGATTCGATCTTTTATCGTTGTTATAGAATATAAATATCGATTTTATTTTTTATATTATTTTATATAGGAAATGAATAATTATGTCTTAAAAAACAGGTTTCACTAAAGCGACACTTACATCATTATTTATTTCATATCTTGAATTTTAAATTTTGTATGTACCTACTGTCCATGAGGTATTTTAAATTAAATAAAGTATCTAATTTTGCTACAAAACATTCTCTGTAAATGCAAAATAAATTGCAGTTTTAATTTTATATTGATTTCCCGTAGAGCAAATAGATCAGAAACCATAATATCCTTTTTGTTTTAATTTACCACTATTCAGTTTTTTTTTTTCTCTATCATCGGCGTGGGATAAGTTATACCATATAGTAGTAATTTCAGATACGTAATAGCCTTGCTATCTCACTGAAATCGATAATGAAATTCTAGTGTGGCAATAATTGCATTATCGCACTCAATAGGATAACAAGTATTTTAGTGATTAGCAACAACTTTTTTAATAGCTATTTGTGCAAGAGCGCAAAATGGGACATTGTCGATTGAGAGGTTGTTGACGCGAGGAGGAACGCGGCATTCTCTCGAAATCGACAATGTCTATTTGCGCTCGAAACACACACACACAAGATTTTTTCTACAGTCGCCACAATGGGGTCCTCCACCATAAAAAATAATAAAATGTACACTTTGTACTTATAGTACTACTCAATAGTTTTGCAGTGAACATACGAACGTATTCAAATATGACTTCAAGATATTGTTTTGGCTTTCGTTTTCACAAAAAATTAATGCCAATTTTGTAATGAGTATTATAGGTTTTTGTATAATTTATTTGTTTCAAGTACAGGGGGTCTCATTTTGTCAACTTTTCCAGAAATGTTTAATAGTTACCACAGGAATTTTCCATCTTCTTTTGTTTCTGAGCTACAGGCAAAAACTCGTTTTTCGCTCATTTTGAAAATATATCATATCTTATTTATTATGATAGTTAGAGAAAAAAATGTATTTATAAATTTTTTACCGTTTTTCAAATAGAATAAAATGGCGTAATTAGATTCTTTGAAAACTTAATAATTCTCGAGATATAACACAAACTTATGATTTTTTAAATGGGAACCTATCTTGAAAATAGTCTCGTCTTTTTGATTATTTTATAAGCTTTTCAGTGATATATAACAAGTCTTCATTCTTTTATTTTAAACATTAGTAAAAGGGGAATTATTAAATTATTGAGGTTAAAATATTAGAAATTATTACGAAACAAATGAAAAAATTTATTTCAGAACATCATTTGTTTATTTTGATTCAATATCTATTAATTTTGTTCTGAAAATTATTCTTAAACAATTATTTTCGGGTTAGTTAATAGTATATTAAAGAACGTGTTTTATAAGACATGTTTTTTTCGCACGCGTCAAAATTTAGAAAACGAGCGTTAGCGAGTTTTCTAATTGACAAGTGCGAAAGAAAGTCTTATAAAATGAGTTCTTTATACTATTTTTTATATTTTGCGTCTTCTACAAACTAAAATATTTTTAAAAAACTGTTAATATTAAACCGAGTTGATTTAGGGAAATTTGTAAGTGAAATGTTGTAGTTGGTAACATTGAATTGACCACATTCAATTATTATTTCAAAGTTCATGTCATTTCAATATTTACGAACAAATTTAAGTGAATTTAGTGTAATCATGGAAGATGATATCAGTTGCACTCTGCCTGAGCTACGTAATATAGCTCAGACTACAGTAAATAATCTACTTCCTAAAAAATCGCGCGAAATTTATGAGAAAGAATTTGCAAATTTTGACACATAGTGTGAAGAAAATAATGTCAAAGGCGTAACAGAGAATGTTTTGATTGCTTATTTTGAAATGTAAAGTAAGACGAAAATATGTATTATTATTATTATTATATTCATTAAATAAAGTGATTTATTAAGTAAAAGAAATTTTGAGGTTATATTGAAATTTCTTATCTTCCAGCTTTGACGTTTGACAATTTAACCCTTTCAGCCTCAGTGTACAGGAAATTTTTATATTTTTTTTATATATTTGAACTAAAACTTGCTTTAAAATTAATTAAAAATAATTTTCTATCGTTCAAAGGTTCAATCTACAAATTTTTAGTACTACTAGGTCCATCTATGTGGACTAATTCGAACATTATATTAACATTTACTTACTCAATTTGTGATTATATTTGTACATTTTCATGTAAATAATCTTCCCTAAATAAAAAATAATAATAATATCGACATTATATTATTAAAATGAATTCTCAATTAACTAAAAATAAATTAGGAAAAAATGGGTTAAAGAAACGTCATCTAGTACCAACCGTCTAAAACAAAAAATTGCGTATCGAAATGAAGGTCATTACGATACGCAATTGCGTATCGTAATGACTTCATTATGAACGCAAAATATAAAAATTATTATTTTTCGAAGTTACAGTTGGCTTTGACACGATCCAAACAAAATGGTTTTATGCTTTTGAAGTAAATAAATTGAAAACATGAGTAAAACTGAAACATATACTATTAGAAATATGCAAATGATGATCTGTAATAGATTTTTTCATTTGTTTTTTAATAATTTCCATTATTTTCACCCCAATAAATCAATAATTCGTCTTTTATTAATGTTTAAAACAAAATAATGAAGACTTGTTATATAACATTGAAAAGCTTATAAAATAAGCAAAAAGACGAGACTATTTTCAAGATAGGTTCCCATTTAAAAAATCATAAGTTTGTGTTATATCTCGAGAATTATTAAGTTTTCAAAAAATCTAATTACGCCATTTTATTCTATTTGAAAAACAGTAACAATTTTATAAAAACATTTTTTCTCTATCATAATAAATAACATATGATATACAGGGTGAGTCTGGGAAGACGCCCCCCCCCTTAACTTTTTTATTATAAGTAATAGAAAAAAATGGTTCATATAAAAGTTTTATTATTTTACATAGGGAACACACGCTCCGTCATAATGTACATAGATTGCCTTATAAATCTCCTGCCAAACACTGCGGCATAACGTACAAATCTAGCCATGTACACAGATCGCTCTATACATCGTCTGCCAAGCTCTGTTTCAGAACGTACAAATCTAGCCCATGAAGTTGGCGCGTATCAACTTCGCGCGCTTGCAAATTTAAAAAGTACACTCCGTCTTATAAATTGTAACTAAATATAAATTATTTAAATCAGAATAAGTTAATAGTTATAGTAAGCACTGATAGATGTCATAACGTAATAAATTGTAAAAGTTACAAAAATTTAAATTTATATTATAAATATATGGAAATAGTATGTAAGTGTTTATAGTATTAATTAATTAATAATGTAAAAATCCACTAATCTGTATATACAATATAGTTTATAAAGACAATATTTGTTGCAAGAAACTGATATTACAAGGTTAATATATATTTATATAAATGGCACAAGACAAATAAAACCCTTTTATGTTCTAGTAACTTTCAAATTATTTTATGTTAAATTACAAAGTGACATAACGTGAGATATAACTGTTTAAGTGTAAAATTATACTGACGTAAAACAATTCCAATAAGATATCTAAACGCAATTATTAAGGAAATCCATGTGCAATAAAAATTAAATCAAGTCATTCATTTGATATAATATACAAAGTCTCCAAGCCGCAACGTCGTAAAGAATAACCAAAAAACAATCGTATAAATAAGTCTAATGAAAATTGCTACATGATTTTTTTTAAAAAATAACCTGTCTAACTATGCTATCTTTTGCTGTGGGAAGAAGCTGAAACATATAAAATGAGGACAGCCTATAAAGGAATACTAAGAAAAAATTCTTCTAAAAAAAAACATTAGATATCAATAAATTTTATAATTTTTTTAAATCAAACTGAGCTAAAATTTTTTTCTACAAATCTATTAAAAATAGGTTTTCTAATGTATGTTCTTACGGTTAAAAATGTCATTTTTGAACGAGAAGGCCAAAAATTACATATCTATAACCCTATTTGCGGGCGTAAAGCATAATTTTTGGCCTTAGGGCAATTTAATAAATCATAAAAGCTCTAATTTTTATTTTGAATTATTAATGTTATTGTTACAATTTAGACATAATATTTATCCTCGGAACTTTTATCATGCTCTTTCTGAACAACTTGTATTTGCTCTGTTATTCTGAATGTGGTTAGAAGTTGAGGATTGTATCACAAACCAATTTTTTTAACAATTTCTAATTTATTTTCTATTGAATTTTCGATGTAACATTTCCTATTTTTATATTAAAAAGTTTATGCTCAGTTTTGGGTGCATGCTTTTGTATATTTCTAAAAATTTCGGTGACGTTGACTTTTATTTATTGTCAACAATTGTAAACATACGGTTAATACGAGTTTGGTCGTTGTATTCAATTGAACTTCAGAAAAATGTCCATTATTGCCAAGAAACTATCTAAAACAAGTAAATATCTTAGCATCGGGATGTTTTGAACACGAGCATCCTTAACAGATAGGCTTTTTATATGGGAAAACATTTCTTTTTTTCAACTATTATCGTTCCTATAAACTTTATAGGATGTATTTTATTTTGAATTTAAGAGCATAAAATTCTGTTTTCTAGTGCCAAATTTTTGAGTTTATGCTATGACCAACGAATCTTAATTTAAAGACGTTGCAAAAATATATCATTTTATACTCTAAATGTCAATGTATAATCTATCGCATAAAGTTTTACGGTACAGAAAATATTTGAAAAGAACTATTTGTCAGGAATTCTCGTTTGCATAATGTAGTATGTAAATCAAGCTTTATACTACAGTGCCATCTATGATACAAGTTAGAACACTATTATAAATTTTAACCAGTTATAATTTATTTGTAGTACTTTCCTTTATTATAAATATGGAAGATAACAAAATAGATTTACTTTGTACACCACCAGATATTACTGATACTGAATTTGATGTACAAAAAGCCATATGAAGAATTTAAAAGTTGGTGTAATGCAAGAAAATGAAAACTATATCAAAAAATGTACTTCTGGCATATTTCTCTGAAAAATCAAAATGCCGTAAACAGTGAACTCTATACTATGTGACGTGCACGCGACGTCGTCCTTCCGCAAAGGGGTGAGGAGTCCGGCTTCTCAGTCGAGACGGGGGGTTCGTAATTTTAAATGAGGGCGCCACACCATTCTGAGCAGTGCGCTCACCCAACCAAATGGTGATGGCCGTCAGGACACGTGACCTTGAAACGTAAGTGAACCAGGGACTGCGACTTGGGACAAAGATGGCTGAAAATGCTGAAGACTGGAGTGAGAGTGCGGAGGTAAGGTTGGTTAAATAAAAGATCCGGTTGAACTTAACTATTTGGTTCACTATTGCAAGAATTGTACACACATGTAAAAAAAAATAATAATAATAAATATAAATGTGAAAGGCACAATGTCTCGGCGAAGTTAGTCGTAAAAATTGAGTTCTCGGTAATAAAATTGGAGCACACGGTGTCCGAGCTTGATACCTACTTGCGCGATGACAAATTAACAAAACCTCCACCTTGAACTGTCCGTAGCGCGCCCTCCTGGGCACGGACACCCAACGCACACCTAGCGTATCGACTTCGCGGACTACAGGTTGATCAACCGAGAGGCGAACCGGGTGTCCGGAATTAGGGGTACGCGGAAAAACAGTGCAACGCGATCGGTGAGTACCAACAATGTACCAATAAAAGGAATGCACAATCAAAAGTAGCAAGTTCAAGACAAAATGTCCCCTTACAAAAGTACAAAATACCATAAACAAAATATAAATACTTGAACTCAATTGCTCAGGATATATCACTAACATTTGACTGCTAACTCCATAAAAATTGCGCTCAATTTTGACAATTGTTACTCTAAATACCACAATCAAATAGTTACTTAACATTAACCAAAAAAAAATTGTAAATGAAAGTTCTTAAAAAAAAAATCCACGTAAATAAATTTTAAAACCAAAATGACTCAAGTTTACTCAAGTTCTAAACGATGCGCACAAATTTCAGCAAACCAAAGTTATGAAATGTTACACTTAGCTGCACTCTGCCGTAACGAAGAATGGACCGCAAGGGTAGATGGACTGGAACCTTCCTCAACTCTCACTCTGTTGCGATCCTGGTGGTCTGGACGAAGAGAAACGGGGTGAGGCGAGCTCCGTCTCGAACCCTTCGAGACGCACGTAGATGAAAATAATCACTCGACGATGCCTTCAGCCCTTGGCGGGATGGTGGAAAGTCTATAGAGGTTGAGACACGAACCACGGGCACTTAAACTGATCCCCACATGGGAATTCCGACGCAGGTTATCCAAAATTAACCGAAGTCACCCAAAACCGTACAACGGAATATGTAATTCGGCGAACTAATCCCCCAAACACGGGTAATAATCAACTAGAATATTTAACACTCGACCGAAATTACTTAAAAGCGCCGTAAGACTCGCTACTCAGAAAACTCTCGCCAAAAGATGCCCGTTCACTTGTAACGACTTACACCAAGTGCCCGATTTTTCACTTAAGACTTGTAAAAATCCGAATATTCAAAGACGAAAAAAAGAGAGAGAAGATATTCAACCTTGCACTTAAAGTACACCCCAAAACTATTTAAATAAAACACGAAATATTACATTCATAATTTTTAATATAGGATAGGGTTAATCTAAGGATAATAGGATGGTTGAATCATGGTAAGTAATTGCCCTAAATAATTAAATATAATTTACTTATTTGCAATTCAACTTTAAAATCTAACATAGTGTCGCCACCTGGCGGCATAACGAAAAACGACACGGGCGGTCAATCCAATGTTACTAAGAATTAACAAATGTCAAACTGTAAGCAAATGTATAAAATAAAACTGAATATAATAAACTGAAAATGGAACTATTTAATTTTGAAACCAAAGAGCTACAGGGTTTAAGAAGAAAAACTGAGTAAGTGAATTTAATATAACTGTGAAATAATTAATGATAAATTTATTACAACAAAGTATACTATTTTAGGTTAGAATGCAGATACGCGGACAGGAATGGATAAAATGAGGAAATTAGGACGAAGGACAAAATTAGAACGTAACAACTACTACTACTGTAGATTAGAGTTCACTGGCCGTAAAAGCTTCTACTCTTTGGTCACATTCCTCGATTTTAAAAGCAACAATAATCATATACGACAACGTCGACATTAGTAATTTAAAAGTCAAAAATTCTCAGTAAAGCACAAATAGAAAAGTTCATCTTAGAAGCACAAGATATCAATATATTTAATGATGAAGGTGAGTAAATAATTATATTTAAGCTTTGGATTACATTAACAGAAAAAAATTACAGGTATATCTATGGAAACTGCAACATATCTGGAGTTACCTGTTTCAAAATTATATACCGGTCACTGTTCTCGATGTTCCTCAGCATCTTTATTAGCTGATGCCTGAGTAGAGATAGCAAGTGTGAAATGTCATGGTGGTTGGAAATCAACAGCAGTTGCTAAAAATTACATGGAAAATTCAGCGGAAAATATATTAAAAATTTATAACCAAATTTTGGTTGGTGATAGAGAGGTCTCACTTCAACTTCTAACCAAATTCATAATAACACAAAGCAAATACAAGTTGTTCAAGAAGAACATGATAAACGTCCGAGAATTAATATTAATAATTGTTTAGATTGTAACAATAACATTATTTATTCAAAATAAAAATTAGAGCTTGTATTATTTATAAAATCGCCCTAGGGCCAAAACATACTTTACGCCCGCAAATTGATTTATAAAGGTGTACTTTTTGGTCCGCTCGTGCAAAAATGATATTTTTAACCCTAAAAACAAACATTAAGAAGTCTACATTCAATAGATTTGTGAAAAAATCTTATTCTACCTGAGTTTGGCTTAAAAATTTTTGAAATTAATTGATATCTAGTCTATTCCTTTAGGAGAATTTTTCCTTAATATTCCTTTATAAGCTGTCCGCTCTCCTCATTTTATATGTTTCAGTGTTTCAATCATCTTCTTTCTACAGCTTAAGATAGCATTGGTAAGACAAGTTTTTTTAAAAAATAAATTCATGTAGCATGTTTTTGTTAGAGTAAGATTTTATTATTCTTTAGTACGTTGTGACATGGAGACTTCGTACAATACTTTATTACATTTCTATTGCATATAGATTTCGTGAATAATCGTGTTTAGATAGCTTGGAATTGTTTTCTGTCAGTATCATTTTCTACTTAAACATTTATATATATATTATGCATAAATATTGTCATTGTGTCATGTAAAATAAAATAAATTTTAAAAGTGAATCAAAGGGTTTTACGTGTCTTGTGCCATTTAAAACAATATATTAACCTTGTAATACATCCGTCTCATACATTATTCCATTGATATCAGCTTTTTGCAACAAATATTATGTTTTATAAAATTTATTGTATATGTATATAGATTAATAGATATTTATATTATTAATTATTGCTAAGAACAGTAACACACCATTCTCATGTATTTATAATGTAAATACTTAATTGATATTATAACTATAAATCTATTTGGATTTCATAATTTATTTTTAGTTACAATTTGTACGACGGAGTGTACTTTTTAAATTTGTAAGCACGCGAAGTTGATACGCGCCAACTTCATGGGCTAGATTTGTACTTTCTGAAACAGTGCTTGGCAGATGTGCATAGCGATCTGAGTACATGGCTAGATTTGTACGTTATGACACAGTGTTTGGCAGGAGATGTACATGGCGAGCTATGTACATTATGACATTGTATACCTAGCCGCATTTTCAACCGGATTGAAATTTTCAACTCGACTCTAAAATACAAATGGGTTGAGCTTATTCGACCGGATTGACTTTACTGGATAAACGCTCAACCCGATCGAAGTACATGTATGATTCACTATCGTTAGAGGTTATCTGTCAGTTGCATTTTAGCAGTCAGATCGTATGTGATTATAATTGAATTATGTCAAAAGGAAACATTTGGCAGAATCAGGAAGTAATGTATATTTTTTCCTTAATGAAGGAAATGAAATTTCTCGGTCTTATACGGCTAGGTATACAACGTCATAATATACATAGCTCGCCTTCTATATCTCTTGCCAAACACTGTGTCATAACGTACATATCTAGCCATGTACACAGATCTTCCTGTACATCGTCTGCCAAGCACTGTTTCAGAAAATACAAATCTAGCCCATGAAGTTGGCGCGTATCAACTTCGCGCGCTTACCTATTTAAAAAGTGCACTCCGTCCTACAAATTGTAACTAAAATAAATTATTAAATCGAAATTGGTTTATAGTTATAGTAAGCACTGATAGAAGTAACGTAATGTAATAATTTATAAAAGTTAACGAAAATTTAAAATAATTTAATATTAGTTTTTTGAATTAAAGCATCAAATAATAAATCAGTCTTATGTGAATCACGGATGATTTGTTATTTGTATATGTATTATATCAATTAAGTATTTATATTATAAATACATGGGAATGGTATGTAACTGTTCATAGCATTAATTAGTAATATAAATATATATTAATCTATAGTTTGTAAAAACAATATTTGTTGCAAGAAACTGATATCAATGGAATAATGTATGAGACTGAGACGGATGTGTTACAAGGTTAATATATTTTTTTAATGACACAAGACAAAGACAAATAGAACCCTTTTAAAATTTATTTTATTTTACATTACACAATGATAATATTTATACACAGATATAAATGTTTGAGTGGAAAATGATACTGACAGAAAACAATTCCAAGCTATCTAAACACGATTATTAACGAAATCTATATACAATAGAAATGAAATCAAGTAATGTACGAAGTCTCCATGCCACAACGTCCTAAAGAATAACCAAAAAACAATCGTACAGATGTGTAACGATAACATGCTACATGAATTTATTTTTAAAAAAAACTTGTCTTATCAATGCTATCTTATGCTGTACAAAGAAGCTGAACACTGAAACATATAAAATGAGGATAGCTTATAAAGAAATATTAAGGAAAAATTCTCCCAAAAGAACAGACTAGATATCAATTAATTTTCAAAATTTTTTTAAGCCAAACTGAGGTAAAAGATTTTTTCACAAATCTGTTGAATTTAGGCTTCATAATGTTTATTTTTAGTACACCTTTATAATCCAATTAGTGGATGTAAAGTATGATGTTTTGGCCCAAGGGCGATTTAATAAATCATACAAGCTCTAATTTTTTATTTTGAATAAATAATGTGACAATTTAAATAATTATTAATATTGATTCTCGGCTGTTTATCATGTTCTTCTTGAACAACTTGTATTTGCTTTGTGTTATTCTGAATTTGGTTAGAAGTTGAAGTGAATTTTCGATGTAATTTTCAGCAACTGCTGTTGATATCCAACCACCATGACGTTTCACACTACTCCGGCATCAGGTAACAAAGATGCTGATGAACGTCGAAAACAGTGGCCGGTATATAATTTTGCATCCGGTGACTCCAGATATGTTGCAGTTTCCATAGATATTTTACCAGAAGTATTTTTGCCAACTACTTGTATTGAACATTTCCATTTTTATAAAAAACGAAGAAGCGTCTGTGCTGAATTTTGAGTTGGCGTAAAGCAGCATACTTTTTGTATATTTCTAAAAAAATCGGTGACTTTTATTATCTAAAACTGTAAATATACAGTCAATTTTAGTCATATTCTCGTATGTTCACCAACAGTCCGTTTTTAATATTTTGTATGTCATCGATTGTTAGTTGTGATAGTTTTTCCCGGCGACATGCTCCAGCAGTAGCAGTTCCAAAAATTGTTACTAAGTACCTGTAATTTTTTTCTGTTAATGTAATTCAAAGCTTAAATATAATTATTTACTCACCTTCATCATTAAATATATAGATATCTGGTGCTTCTACGATGAACTTTTCTATTTGTGCTTTATTGAGAATTTTTGACTTTTAAATTACTAATATCGACGTTGTCGTATATGATTATTGTTGCTTTTAACATCGAGGAATGTGACCAAAGAGTAGCTTTACGGCATTTGGATTTTTCAGAAAAATATGCCAGAAGTACATTTTTTGATATAGTTTTCATCTTCTTGCATTACACCAACTTTTAAATTCTTCATATGGCTTTTTGTATACCAAATTCAGTATCAGTAATATCTGGTGGTGTACAAAGTAAATCTAGTTTGTTATCTTCCATATTTATAATAAAGGAAAGTACTACAAATAAATTATAACTATAGAGGTTAAAATTTATAATAGTGTTATAACTTGTATCATAGATGGCACTGTACCATAAAGCCTGATTTACATACTACATTATGCAAACGAGAATTCCTGACAAATAGTTCTTTTAAAATATTTTCTGTACCATAAAACTTTATGCGATAAATTATACATTGACATTTAGAGTATAAAATGATATATTTTTACGTCTGTAAATTAAGATTCGTTGGTCATAGCATAAACTCAAAAATTTGGCACTAAAAAAAACAGAATTTAATGCTCTTAAATTCAATATAAAATGCATCCTATAAAGTTTATAGGAACAATAATAGTTGAAAAAAAAAATGTTTTCCCATGTAAAAAGCCTATCTGTTAAGGATCTCGTGTTCAAAACATTCCGATGCTAAGATATTTACTTGTTTTAGATAGTTCCTTGGCAATAATGGACATTTTTCTGAAGTTCAACTGAATACGACGACCAAACTCGTATTAACCGTATGTTTACAATGGGGCCGTCCAAGTCATCGACTTTTTAGAAATTACATATCGTAGTAAATAGAAATGTAAATGTTGGATTACTTTTTATTATGAACTATGCTTTGATTATTGTAATCAATACTGTCATTGTTGTATTTAATTATAAATAGAAAATAGTTTGAATACTATTTTAATTATAATAATGACACTTGGTGAGTATAATAACCTGCAATATTATATTAAAGAAAGTCTTAAAGTCACATTAATTCAAGCGAATGATTAATCTGATTATGAAAACGAGCAAAAATTATTAATTTTACTTACCTATATTACCATTATTAATGGTAACGTATGTCGGTTCTCTCTACTTATGACGGAGTGACACTAACGTCACAACTTTCGCGCTAAAACTTTAATAATTATTTTTAGCGTTATTAAGCATAATTTCAAGAAAACAAAAAATACGGAATTTCTATTTTTAAATTCTTCATAACATATAAAAAATTCAAAAAAAGTTGGACGGGCCCATTGTTGACAATAAATAAAAGTCAACGTCACCGAAATTTTTAGAAATATACAAAAGCATGCTGCTTGACGCCAACCCAAAACTGAGCACAAACTTGTTAATATAAAAATGGGAAATGTTACATCGAAAATTCATTAGAAAATAAATTAGAAATTGCTAAAAAAAATTGGTTTGTGATACAATCCTCATCTTCTAACCAGATTCAGAATAACAGAGCAAATACAAGTTGTTCAGAAAGAGCATGATAACAGTTCCGAGGATGAATATTATGTCTAAATTGTAACAATAACTTTAATAATTCAAAATAAAAATTAGAGCTTTTATGATTTATTAAATTGCCCTAAGGCCAAAAAATTATACTTTACGCCCGCAAATAAGGTTATAGATATGTAATTTTTGGCCTGCTCATTCAAAAATGACATTTTTAACCCTAATAGCCTACTTTTAATAGATTTGTAGAAAAAAAAAATTAATTCAGTTTGGCTTCAAATTTTTATAAAATTTATTGATATCTAATCTGTTTTTTTTTTAGCAGAATTTTTCCTTAGTATTCCTTTAGGCTGTCCTTATTTTATATGTTGGTTATTTTTTTAAAAAATCATGTAGCAATTTTCATTAGACTTATCTATACAATTGTTTTTTAGTTATTCTTTACGACGTTGTGGCTTGGAGATTTTGTATATTACATCAAATGAATGACTTGAATTAATTTTAAAGTTACTAAAATATAAAAGGGTTTTATTTGTCTTGTGCCATTTATATAAATATATATTAACCTTGTAATATCAGTTTCTTGCAACAAATATTGTCTTTATAACTATTAACTTATTCTGATTTAAATAATTTATAATTAGTTACAATTTATAAGACGGAGTGTACTTTTTAAATTTGCAAGCGCGCGAAGTTGATACGCGCCAACTTCATGGGCTAGATTTGTACGTTCTGAAACAGTGCTTGGCAGACGATGTACAGAGCGATCTGTGTACATGGCTAGATTTGTATGTTATGCCACAGTGTTTGGCAGGAGATTTATAAGGCAATCTATGTACATTATGACGGAGCGTGTGTTCCCGTCTTATACACGGAAAAAACTTAGAATACTCCATAGTCTTAATAGCTACCGAGAAAAAAATATAGTTTGGTTTCAATTTAGTCTTTAGTACCTCGCAAATATAATTAAAAGTGCTTTTAGAGACTAAAATTTTCTGTTCAATCTGTATTTGTAAATTGTAGCACAATTTTGCCCACCAGTCAAAACTTTGTATTTTATTTTTCATTCGTAACCTTTTATTTTAAAAATATGTGCGTAATGTCATTACTTGTTCTTGCTTTATTTTCGATTATATTTGTCCGCAAAAATCAAGTAAACATAACCAAACAAATAGTACATTTCACCAACACTTTCGATCGGGTTCAAATAGGGTTCATTCGACCCGCTATAACAAGAGCGAGATAAACGATAGAGAGTTAACCTTGAAATTCGACCGGGTCGAATTTCAACCGGGTTGAAACTATCGGGATAAACTTAGTAAATGTAAGTAAAATTGTAATGTAATTTTTGGCTGGATTGCAGTTTATCCAGAACTGATTTCCCATGTTAATCTCCTATGTGCACCTTGAAAATGAAACACCCGGTATAAGCGGTGATATTTGGGGGTGCGACAATTTTTCTTGCAAATGTTTTTTATATCTTTGTATAATACATTTGAAGATGATGAAAATGAAATCATAAAAGACACACACAACCAGGCATTATCTGGGATTCGAACCCAAGACCCTTGGAGCGTGAAGCGATAGCGCTTGGGGGGTCTATTCTAATTCATAGGCACATGTGCTATCCGCTATATAAGTTCCACTACTAGCCAACAGATGGATTCAAGTCTGATAGCCACTAGGGTACCTTTATAACCAGGGTATGGCCATGGCGTGGCTCACGTTTCGTCCGCCATTACCGGGACATCTGTTATATGTGTTGTTCTTGCGTAAATTATTATGTATTTTCGTGGATATTTGTTTTATTTTAATGAAACACACATTTAATTATCATTTTAATACGTATTTATAGTGTAAGTAATATATTTTATTTTATTTACTTGTGTAGTTTGTTAAGATTCTCACCACGATTCCTGACATATTGAAAACAACTATAAATTACCAATATTAAGCACAATCATTTAAATTTTAAAAGGTAAGTTTAGAATATACAATTATTATGTAAATAAGAACTACAGATATTAAATTGGATGTGATAATAACAACCCATGTCATATATTCTACATAACCTCTAAATGTAAATATTAATAATAATTGTGTATCTCTTAAATTAATGATTTTTTATTACCTTTATAAATTCACAGTGTGATAATTTAATATTCTTTTATAATATAATATCACATTTATTACAAATAAATAAGGAAATGAATTACCGACATGGCGGCAATCTTGGCCCATGGCCATACCCTGGTTATAAAGGTACCCTAATAGCCACATGTGCTATCCGCTACAGTGAAAGATGTCAAACGTGCTGATAGCTTTCAATCTAGTTTGACTGTGGATGATCGTGGCTTTGTTCTTATAGTACCTATTTGTGTTTAATTTGTGTTAGTTCTTGGTGTGGCTATTTATTGAGGTTTGTTGTAGGATTAATTTAGTAGTTTCGTTATAGTTCTTAATTTTTTATTAGTAATAGTGTGTTAGGTTAATTAATTTAGTTAATAGTTTTATTTATATATTACATTTTTAAATTTTCAATAGATTTAGATTATACTGTAGCAATTTTAGTCAGTTTAAAATTTAAAATAAATTCCCTTTCAATTAAACTGAATGGATCTTGCGCATCCCTAATCGTTCGTCTATTCAATAATTCAATCGAATTTCTTCCCGTCTTTCCTCTTCTTCAAGCACATCTGCGGCTAATAAAACCTTATAAATATATGCCATAATCTAAAATTATTTTTAAACAAAGGGTGCTAGAATTATAAATAATTATTATAATTTAAATATGTACTTACAATATATATAGATATAAATCAAATATTATTATGATATAACACACGTATTTTAACACAAAATTGAAAAGCCGAACTGCTTGTCAACTTGTCATTCAGAGTTATCAGTCACTTTCAAAATAAACATGCAAATTATAGCGTGACACTTTGCTCGTAGCGGTACCACTGGAGCTCTCGCTACGGATAGCCACATGTGGCTATATTAATATAAAATCCACTACTGGCCAACAGATGGAGTCGGAGTCGGATAGCGGGATTGGGCTATGATAGCCTCACGCTATATGAATTAGAATCATGGAGGTAGGAATAAATAAGGAGGGAGCAAGTGGCTGTAAAAGTGAAGCCTTTTCCCCCACTCCAGGTCGGGCCTATCTGTCAACCTTTCTTTGACCTTAAAACCCAACCATTATGTTCAGATAATTTCTTTAATTGTGTCTGCTCTTACTTGGTGAAACTTATTATTCATTTTAATTTTTAATAATACTTGGTTTTTTATCCAATAAAATAATTGTGAAACATAAAACCAAGTATTATTAAAAATTAAAATCATTGGCTCGTACCACGAGCACGGTTTTAACTAAAACGCTGTTTTAAGAAATGTCAAATTTCATTATTTAATAATAAATATAAATAATATCAAATTTATCAAAATATGATTTTAAAGCAGAACATAATTTGTATTTAAACAAATATTTTTTTAAAAATCGTGTTTTAAACATAAGGGCGAAATTAAATATTGAAATTTGAATTTGACAATTCTTAGAACAGGGTTTAGTTAAAACCGTGCTCGTGGTATGAGCCATTATGTTTAGCTTGTTTACGCTTGTGTTGTATCGTTTTTAGAGTGTTGAGTTTGTTCTTCGTTTTTTTACTTGTTAAGTGTTTTACTTTATAATAAGTACAGTACAGGGTGTAAATCGAAAAGTGAAACATAGGAGTTTAACATGGAAAATCAATTTTTCTTTGCGCAAACGTTACTTAATTATTTTATGCAAAAATACTTCAAATAAAAGTTATAGAGATTTAAATGCAGCATCTAAATTATGTGAAAAGATTATTTTATCTCTTCATATTTTGTTGTTCATAATAAACCTATATCAGCCAGATTGTTCGTTTTTCATAGAATTTATAATAATATACTCAAAATATACATTTTTTATAATATTTTTAAAGGCGGGCCGACATCTAAGGTCATTTGCTACCTGTATAATATAATTATGAATATACTGTGTGCATTTTAATGCGTTTTATTAATTAAATAAATATATTTGATTAAAACACGTGCGTTTTTAATGTTACAAAATTTAATTAAGTAAATTCATTAAGTAAAATGTATATAAAAATAAATTAATATATTTCAATAAATAAATACATTTCTTTCAGTATTAATAGTTTTATAAAATTTTAGTTGAACGAATAATGTAATTTTTTTAAAAAATTGCCGCGCTTATCCCCTCTCTAGGCAGGGCCAACAGCTGTGTTCGTCCGTCCCCACTATGTTTCATTCCCCTGGCCCACAATTTAACCTCATGCTCCCTCCTTTCTATTCCTACCTCCATGATTAGAATAGACCCCGCACACACGTTCGACATTGCTCGGCCCACTATCTTTATGTTAGTTTACAATAATTTGACAGATGAACGCAAAATTATAAATAAAAATCTGATGTGGACACCACACGACTTCCTTGTATGCAAGACTATGAAGTATAGACTCAGTTATAAAATTGCACGTATTTGACGTAATTTGACATTAACATCAATTTTTTATTTTTTGTCCTAATCCATAGCAAGCTTCATTACAAAAACCAAAAAGTATATAAGTTTTAAATTTACATATCTCGCTTATACAAAGGGCTAATTTAATAATACTTGATGTGCTAGACGCAGAATTTAATTCTCTAAAACTCTTATTTGAAGCATTTAACCAAATTTTGCTATGTTATTCCAATTGATATAAAAGTCATATATACTAAATTTGAAAAGTTTTGGATTATATTTTAATAGTTTTTCATTAAAATCTATTATAGGCTTCAAATAAAGTACCATTTCTGGAAATTATGTAATGACCAAAAAGGGAGGTGCACAACTAGATGGTATAGAAGTCCTAAATACAAAATTTCAACTTTCTACGGCTTACCGTTTTTGAGTTATGCGAGATACATATGTACGTACATACAGACGTCACAACGAAATTAGTCAGAATGGATTCAGGGATGTCCAAAATGGATATTTCCGTTGAAATCTGGAAACCGAAATTTTTCGCGAATACAATACTTCCTTTACTTTGTACAAGGAAGTAAAAATGTTATAAGCGTAAGTATCTACTTAAACATACAGGGTGTAAATGAAATAAGTGCATTAAATTTAACCAGTAATGTAACTCGACGAGAGCAACAATATTTCTTAATAACTTTTTTTTTCTAAGTCTTTTAGATTTTGAGTTAAAATTCTTTAAAGATTTGCTGCATATTTCGGCGCGCGCCCATGGAGAACAACTGACAGCTGTCGTATTCAAGTGGGATACAAACAGCTCAAAAATTGTCGGTTATCGGTTACACTTATGGCTGGTTTATGATGGATATAATTTACAAATTTAGATTTACGAATTTAAATTTATAAATATAAATTGTACATATCTGCCTTTACTGGTTCATGATGAATTTAAGAAATTTATGATTTATAATTTTCATTTAAAATATCACCATATTTGATATTCTAAATGTAAATTTGTAAATGCGTCCAATCATTTCACAGTATTTCAAACAGTGATTTTTGGTGGGGAAAATGACAGTTTCAAGTGACAGTTGAAACATTTTAATTTTGAATTGTCAAATGGATTCTGAAAATATGGATATATTATTAATATTATCTGCAGAACAATACAGATTGATTATGATAAAAGTGATAAATATCATATAACTGTCATCCCATCTGTTTCAAACCTCGTGACTCAATATAAGTTGATTGGACACATTTCATATTTTTAAATTCACTATAAACCAGCAAGGTAAATCGTAAATTTCAAATCTAAATTTGTAAATCTAAATTTATAAATTAAATCCACCATAAACCAGCCATAACAGTCACAGTAATTAATAAACGAATCAAGGGAAATAACATTATTATTAATTAATACGTAATAATACAATTTTCAAAATAAATAAATTTAAATTTTGGATAACAAAATTATAAAGTTGTGTATTGAAACAGGCTTTTTATGACCTGTGAATAGTGTGAATAGAGGAAGACAAGGAGGGACGGGGTAACTCTAGAGGAAGAGAAAAAGCATAGTTATTAGGTTATGAGATAATTATTTATCGTCGACAATCATAATAGTTTAAATTCGTTATTCAAAAAATGTAAGTACAAACTTTTGTCCATTTAAAAGAAGTACATGAGTACCAATAATTAGTCGTCCATTTATTATTCCCCAAACATTTTTTAATGAAAATTTTTCCAGCATTTTCGTCTGTCGAGATGTGTATTGTGCATAATAAATACACCTTCCCAAGTAAATTCAGTCTCATGAATGAACATTATGAGCCATTCCCAAAATTGAAGTCTGTTATGTGCTGAAAACATTGAACTTTTTGAACATGGTATGGATACAACTGTTGCTTTTTTAAAAATTGTCATATGTGACACTCCGTATTGTGATAAAGATGGACAAGATTAACAAATGTGCGAATATTAAGAACAGAATGATTTGGTGATGATTTGGAAACGCTCTGTGTAAATGCGTTGGCAACTCCATGACACTGTCTTTATGTGAACCGTGATGTCAAGTAAAATGTAGTACAGGTACGAGGAAAAATAAATAAATAAACCATAGGTAAGTAATTACAATGTCTGTGTACTCGCATTTTGACAGAATTTTACCTTATAAACAAGTTTATTACTAATGTCAAAATTGAATTGCAACAATTGACAGGACTGTCAATTGCTAAAACAAAATATATCATAGCTATTGTTACTGCATTCAATTATCACAAAAATATTTGGAACGACTCGTCAATTTACGGGGTGGTAAAAATGCTAAAAAAATATGCGATTTCGAGAAAAAGTTATTAAGAAATATTGTTGCTCTCGATGAGTTATATTACTGGTCAAATTTAATGCACTTATTTCATTTACACCCTGTATATATGTAGTTCATCTAACCTAATTTTTTTCTGAAAAAATGCCAAAATCTCTATAAATATAGCTTTCCGCACCCAATTTTTAGCGGTATTTAGTGTTTTTAATGGTTTACGAAGTATATATATATATATAACCATTAATATAAAGTTCTTAAATTCTGGATAAACTGCAATTTAGCCTTTTATTTTAGCATTACGAGTTCTGATTTTTTACCTTCCGTCACCTTTAGGTAAGGAAGGTATTGTCTTTGGTCAAAAAATTCGGTGGTGAGTTTTTGATGAATAAGCACGTTTTAGGGTCCCTAGAATACGATTTTACTATTTTTACGATGATGTCTGTATGTGTGTGTGTGTGTGTATGTATGTATGTGTGTGTGTGTGTGTGTGTGTGTGTGTGTGTGTGTGTGTGTGTGTGTGTGTGTGTGTGTAACAAAATTTTCGTCTACGATAACTTCCATACTAGAATTCTAAAAATTATAATTCTTTCGTATTTCTCTTCGTTACATCCATGCGAAGAGCTGATTAGATTTTGGTTAGAATTGGACAACCGGAAGTACCCTCATTTGAAGATTTTAACAGTTTTTCTTGAAAAAACTATGTTAAATATCATTTTTTCACATTTAATGTTATTATAAATGTTAAAGAATATTATATTTTCTATACGATTTGATTGAATTTTATACCTAATATTAAATGGATATAGAGTTAAAAAATTATAAAGAAATTAAATTTCATAAAGTAGCCATAGCTGTGGAAACAGCTACTATATTAAGAAAATTTTGATTGAAAGATGTCAGTGTCAAGTGAAATTGACATAGTGTGTTTGTCTTATAATTTTACTGGAAATAGGTATAGGATCTTTTGCTTTCTGTATGGAATTTGTATAAAATACATACTACTGCTTTAAGGTAATGTACAAGAAATAATAATAATAATAAATCTTTTATTTCTGCAGATACATTACACTGCATATAGAAAACGTCACAAAATAATAATTTTCTGTATGAAATTTGCATAAAATACATGCAACTGCCGGAAGGTAATGTACAAGAAATAGAATATTTAATTTAGCAAGGAACTTTCCGTATGAAATTTGTACAAAATACATAGTACTGACGGAAGGTAATGTGCTGGCCACATCAGATTTTTTTATTATTAATTTATGAAAATTTATGTTTCAGACAATTATTAAGTTGGAAAGAATTCTTGTGTTCATCTGTTCCATTTGTGAAACTAATTAATGAAGATGCAATTACGAACAGCAGCACGGAACCGATGGAAGAAAATTCCTCAGACTACGAATTGTATGAAAATGTTCTGCAAAGTGTAAAAAAGGAAGAATGTATTTCAGATGACGATAGCCAGATTGATGAAGCATGTGACAACCCGAATAATAATGATATTCGAAAATCTAAAAATGATAATTCAAAGGGTTTTGGTTGTGTCGTATGTAATAAGAGTTTTACTTCCAAATCAAGGTTGATACAACATATGAAGATTCACGAAGCAGTTAGAGAATTTATATGTGCTACGTGTAATAAATCATTTCCATATAAAGCTTGGTTAAGAAAGCATGTGAAAATTCATAATACAATAAAAGAGCATAAGTGTACAACGTGCAATAAACAATATAAACACAAAAATAACTTTAATAGATATATTAAAAATCACAGTGGAACAAAAGACCATAAATGTACAATGTGCAGTAAACATTTTTCATATAATAGCTATTTATGTAATAAGTTGCGAAAGAAATGTGTTTTAAGCACATACATACATACGTACATACATACATACATAAAATCACGCATTTCCCACTTAGTGGGTTAGCACAAACCCGAAAGAATAACAATAACATCATCCAAAAAAAAAAAACAGTCTCTCTTTCAACAACATTCGTACTAACCTGACATCATAGGTACAACATATATTCCTCACTCTTAACATATTAAAGTGACCGATTTTCGGTAGCGAAATACCGCAACCGGACCACAATAATAGTTACGAAACAATCATCCTTTGCCACACATTCCTGTCTAAGCACACTTCTTTCGTCTCGGCCACATTCATAATCGCATTCATACACGCTCTTCTTCTCTTCCCACTCGGAAACTTTCTCTCTTTTAGTACCTTATCAATCACATCCATCCACTTACACACTGGACGGCCACGCAATCGAACACCCTCAATTTCACCAAGATATACACGCTTTACAAGCCGTTCACTCTTCATTCTCTCCACATGACCAAACCATCTCAACTGGCTCATTCCTACTCTCTTAACAACATTCTTCCTAACCATACATTCTTCATACACCAAATTTCTCCTCACGCGATCCCGTCTTACATATCCACATACTCCATGTAAATACCTCATTTCCACGGCAGTCACTCTCTTTTTAAGCACGCGACGTGAAAATTATCCTACGAGGCGTAGCCGAGTTGGATAACACGTCTAGTGCTTAAAACACGATTTCGCAACGTATTCCATACAAGATTTTTATACTAGCGTTTTAAAACAGATTATTTATATTTATTCTCAAATGTCAACATTTTGAATTTTTCGAAATTTAAAAGTAGGCAGGCATCAGTTTCATCTTTTTGTTGCTATGGGATTCAATATGTTGTTTAATAAACATTGATGTCAACGTGCTCGGTGTATAATTTTTGTTGAGAATTTTTCGTAATAAATTTACTTAAAATGAGCGACTCAGAGATTGACTCTGATATTGAAAATGGTGCAGAGGCTGCATTGGCTACACTACTGGTTCCAGGAAAATCGAAAAAATTGTATGAAGAAACTTACAAAAAATTTAACAGTTGGTGTGCGGAGAAAAACGTTGGGACACATTACAGAAAAGGTAGTTTTAGCCTATTTTTCGAAATTATCATCCATTTATAAGCCATCCAATTTATGGAGTAATTACTCTATGCACCGAACTATGATATACCTTAATAAGAATGTGAATATAAGTAAATTTACCAATCTTATTGCATTCTTAAAAAGAAAAGCTAGCGGATATAATCCTAAAAAAGCAAAAATATTCACTAAACATGAGATAGTTCGTTTCATGAAGGAAGCTGATGACAAGGATTATTTATTGGCAAAGGTTGTGTTAATTGTTGGAATCTATGGGGCATGTCGCCGGGAGGAACTTACGTTTTTACGTGTAGGAGATATTGAAGATTCTACTTCTTTCATAAAAATTAATATTCCAAATACTAAAACGAATATTTCACGATTTTTTATGATAACTGAAGGGTTTATCGATGGAATCAACTGTTTAGCAATGTTTCGCAAGTACGCATAACTTCGACCTACTCATACTGAACATCAACGGTTTTTTCTAACTTACAGAAATTTTAAGTGTTGCACGCTTCCTGTAGGTATAAATACCATAGGTGGTATACCTAAAAAAATTGCAGAGTTCCTCGGCCTCCCAAATGCCAAAGAATGTACCGGGCATTGCTTTCGGCGGTGTTCTGCAATATTTTTGGCTGATTCGGGAGCAGACATTACAGTGCTCAAGCGACATGAAGGGTGGCGTTCAAGTTCTGTTGCTGAAGGCTACGTTGAAAATTTCACGAAGAATTTTGGGAGAAAAAGAAACAGCAATTAAAAAAATAAAAATTGTCGACAAAGAATCAGAATCCAGCAGCACATCTACTTCAGTTTCTACCCACATTGAAGTTAATCAAGAAGAAGTATTAAGAACGACATCAAATGATCAATTTAGTAATTTAAGTAATTGCGTTGTAAATATTTATCATAAATAAACAGTTATAATAGGTATTTAGTACTTTTACTTTTACGCATTACACTGTCATTTTTAAGCACTAGTGCTTAAAAGTACTTCATTTAACAACGGAAATGACAATCGAAAAGTTGTTGTTATAATACGCTAGCATAAAAAAGTAATTTAAGCAGGCATATGAAAAATCACAACTGTACAAAAGACCATAAGTGCACAATATGCAACGAAGAATTTAAATATAAAACAAATTTAATAGCACATATGAAAAGTCACTTTGTATGTTCAATATGTAAAAAGACATTCACTAGTAATTATGGATTAAAAGTCCATATGAAAATTCATAACGGAATAAAAGATTATAAGTGTGAAATATGTAATAAACGATTTACTCAAAGTAGTACTCTAGCCAGACATAACAAAATTCACACTGGAATTAGAGCATGTAAATGTCCGACATGTAATAAATCATTTACACAAAATATTAATTAAGTGGACAATATGCAATAAACTATACACTGTGTCCCATAACTTCAAGGAACATATTAGAAGGGCATATAGTTCTTAATGTCCTGATTACGGAACAAAAAGAATTTTTTCAAAATTCCTATAATTCAGGGTAGTTTACTTAAGAAGAACATTTTTTGTACCCCTGGATACTATAATATTTGGAATAGTGAAATTACATAAAATAATTTAACAATGAAATTAATTTATGCCATTACGTAAAGCTTTGTCACACCAATTAAGTTTGGGAGATGTGTATGTAATGAAAAAAAATCAAATTATTTACTTTATTTTTACAAAAACTGTTCAAAATTATTTCCATTAACAGCTAAACATAATGCAGCACGTTGAATTAAAGAAATTGAACAAGCCCGATGAATTGCATTCTCTTGTCTAATTCTTTCAGCACAATTTTCAACTCGTTGCCGTAATTCTTCAAGGGTTTCAGGTGCCTCTTGATTATCATAGACGAGGGATTTAAAATTACCCCACAAATAAAAATCTAACGGATTGAAATCTGGGGATCTAGGGGGCCAAGACGCGGGACCTCCTCGACCAATCCACCTGTCCTCAAATACTCTGTCAAGATGATGTCTGACATTTCTAGCAAAATGTGGCGGCGCACCGTCATGCATAAACCATGCATTTTGACGTACATTAAGAGGAATATCTTCTAATAATTCAGGCAAATTATTCAGCAAAAATTGTAAATAATCATTCCCAGACATTCTGTTAGGAAGTATGTATGGTCCCAGTAACGATCCGTTTACCATCCCAGCCCAAACATTTAGTGAAAATCTGTGCTGAAAATGACTCCTGACAGCAGCATGTGGATTTTCTTCGGCCCAGTAGTGACAGTTATGAAAATTATGTATACCATCACGAGTAAATATCGCTTCGTCGGAAAATATTACTTTTAACGTAAAATTGCCATCCTGAGCATGTTGGTTTAGAAGCCATTCACAAAACCTTACTCGAGAGTAATGATCGGGTTCAATTAACGCATGGACCCGTTGAAAATGATAAGGATGTAAATTATTATTCCTTAAAATTCTCCAAATTGTCATTCGTGGTACATCTGGTAGTTGACGAGATATTCTCCTTATGCTGATTGTTGGGTCATTGCGTACCAAATCTAAGACAGAATTTTCAACATTTACTGGTCTCCGATGAGCCCCGCCGTCTCTTCCCCGATTAGGTTGCAAAGAACCAGTGTCGCGAAGGCGTTGAGTAAGGCTTACAAATATGCGAGAATTCGGATGCCGTCGTACTGGGAAACGTTCAGCGTAATAACGCTGAGCTAATCTACAGTTTTGCCCTGCTTCGCCATACATTAGCAACATATCCACTAACTCACTGTTACTGTAACCATTCATATTTGTAACAATATCAGAAGAGCAATATTAAAACTGTTATAAGAAACACAATTTATGTGACCGGCTACTAGAAACCTAATGAAATGATTGTATTATGCAAACATTTCTTATTAATTAGATATAACACAACGTAATATTAATATTAAAACTACGTATTCAACCAGTGCCCCAAGACTGTTTCCTTCAAAAACCTCAAAAACTAATTTTTGAATTTTGAAAAAATTCTTTTTGTTCCGTAATCAGGACATTAAGAACTATATGCTCTTCTAATATGTACCTGAAGTTATGGGACATCCTGTATAAACATAGTCAGAATCTTTTAAAGCATATGAGCAACGTTCATAGCATTGTATATAATTCCACTTGATATGTTTGTAACAGGGCTGTTTTTATATTTATTTTAGGTTTTACTGGACTTTTTTAAGTGTTTTTTTTAATCGGGTGTAATGTAAAAAATAAATGATCGATTTTTTTTAAATAAAAACTGTTAAACTACTTATTTATTTTATACCTATCGCCACATTTACCGAAAAAACTGTTTTCCTTTCTTTCTTTTCTATATTTTCTATTTTTATAAAAATGAAGAATGTATGAGTGTAAGTTGGGGACTTGGTATGTGAGAGGTGTGAATGACTGCGAATGTTTACTGGCCATTACTTGCGTCGCACTGTTGAAATGAAGATATACATTACCTAAAATCTTAGGGTTCACCACCTGCTGTGAGTGCCATGTATATTAAATTAATCTTACTGTTCCTTGAACATAAATGTTTTATTGCTGGACATGATTTCTTGACTATAGCAACTATACTTCGTTTTGATGTGAGCTGGAGTAATGCATTAAAATTTGCAAGAATAGTGTCGGATTATTGTCATGCATGCGGCAAATAAACCCACCCCAAAAATTAAGTATAACTTTAGTAGGGTACTCATGGAATGCCGCCCGCTATGCACCTAGAACGTACTTGTGTTAGAGTTAGTCCGTCGGAAGGACAGTTACATAAATAGTAAGGAGTCACTGAGTTGAATGACACAGCAGTATTGAGAACTGACATTACCGATAGAGGCAGCACTATCTGATGTCGAAAGAGTACTGTTGTGAGTAAACATAAATGTAAAGAAACGAAATGAAACTAAGTGTAGTTGAATATTTTCGGTTTTTAAATGCTACGGCAAGCTCCCGGTGCATAATAGAAGGTAATAAATGTATTGAGACTAATGTTTTGCACTTATAATGTGTATTTTTTTCAAATTATATGTGAAACGGTTTTGAATACTCACCATATAATTACGTGTAGAATTATGAACAAAACATGCCTCGGATACAAAATAAAATGCCCATATGATGGGATAAATATGCTCGCGCAAGAACTAAGTAATAAATTGCAATTTTTAAATAAAAACGGCACATTAAAACAAAATCAAAATATAATGGTGGCAGTTAGGAATGGTTGTATTAAATGAAACAGAAACAGATTTTGGGATATATTCGTCCATTGACGATTCTATTTATAAAGTGGTTTGTGATAAAACAAATCGCATATAATATCTTAAATTGCGTAAAACATATTTATTTTGAAAAAGTGACACATACATGATATGTATATATTTATTTTATGAATGTTGAAAACCATTTATTCCAATAATAGGTGCACTTAAGTTTACAATTCCCCAAACTACTACAAAAATATCGCCATAACATTCAGCTAGATTGAGTATCCACAAATAGGTTAATTTATAGGTTACAATTACGATTAGAAAATTCTATACTTCCATTTTTACCAGTTACCTGGAAAGATAAAATCATCTTTCTTAAAATGAAGGGTTCATACTTTCATATTTCACGCCTTGAGTTATTATTACAACAAAACTATGAACTATTTTAGGGAAACTATAAAATCCTACACATCTGGCTTTGTCCCTCTTTGAATGACATCCAAAAACACAAAATTTTGTGCAAGATTTATATGCTTTTTTCAAAATTTATTTAAATCGCTCATGTTGACACATGTAAAAACAAACAAAGAGTACTCTTCCGAGAAAGTTCTGATTTTCGCCGCTAGTTGTCGTGCCGCATCTTGTCAGATCTCAATTGTGGTAAGCGTATGCAGTATAGTGTCGAGTAGAGTACTCGGGAAGTTACTGGTATAGCTATGAAAGTGAATACTCGGTAGTTTTGAGAAGTATTGCGAAGCTAGATCTACGGGGATAGTTACGGGATACTGGGCATTGGTGTTGAAGAGTTGTGGCATACGGACAGTGATAGTGAAGCTGTGGAATTAAGAACAATTGGTCCATCAGAAGGACTAATTTTTTATGTTTTGGAGTAGTAGATAAAAATAAGTTTTGGTAATATTATACTTCACACATTTATGTAATAAATACAACGTATATAGGTACATATTTCCAAAGAACGCGTATCCCACCATACTTCGCCTCCACAATTCTAATCTTATAAACATGCATTACAATTAAATTTTAAATAATTCATATTTGAATTTTCTATTGTCAATCCGTCATGCATTTATTCAATATGAAAATGTAATTATTTTTTCGAAATATTATTTACCTGATAAAGATATTTTAATTTTCATGGTAGGTATAAAACGTAAGTTTCCTAACATTTACTTACTCAAGTATACAAAAAATCGTAGCCATGAAACTATTATTCTTTATCTTTAGTTTTTTAATATCATTTGGTAAGTTGAATAGAGAATTGACTTTCACGAACTTTAATTATTATTACATAAACATACGGTCAGCTTGAAAGAATACTTTTCACAGAAAAATCGTCACATCTGTACTTTCTATAGTAGTTTGTTTGTCTACAGGCTGATTCAGAAAGGTTTGCCAAAATTAACACTCAAATTGTTTATTGATTCCGCCAATATATGGGGGTCATTTTGAGTACATTTCGTCGCAGAATTACCGCCTATGAAGGTGTCCCTCATCAGGCACATATTTGTTAATAACTCTGCACTTGTTCATACTTTCTGTCGTATTTGTATCTCAACCAGAGTCGTCTCATATGGGGAAGTTTTAAACGTTTGTCACTATTTTACTTTTAGTAATAAAATATTATACAAGATGTCCGGTTTCGAAAGCCACCATTGGGATCTTGAAAACTATAAGAAGTACGACTTCAGTTAAATGAGACATATGGGGCGCCATGGGGCAAGGGGGTAGGTCATCAAAGATGTGCTTTTGTTTTGAGAAAAATTCTCATAGGTTATTAGAAAATGGCGGAAAACTGAATTTGGTCGATATTTTCATTTTGAAATTGCTTCTAAAATATCAGTAATCGAAAAAAGTTTCAAATAAAAATGTTTGAAATTTTTATTGTCTATCCAGTGTGTACCAAAATAATTTTTCTGTTGGTAAATTTTCGAGATAAAACACAAACTTATATTTTTTAAATGGTGCCCATATTTAATTTTTACTCCAAAAATACTTATTTCATCTCTTTTGATTGGTATATTATTATTGTGTTCTAATTTTATTTAACCTTCAAAATCTTGGATTTTTCATTATTTTCCATGAATTTTCTTATTTTTTGTCAGAAATTTATTAGTATTTTTAAAATAATTTATATTTTATTTAAATAACTTATTTCATAACTATCCTGTTTCATAATTTAATTTTAACTCTTTATTTTCTAATTCACGTAAGTAGGTATAACAAGAATGATTAAAAAAATTATTTAAAACACAAAAACCCTTACACCAATCGAACGAGAAAAAGTAAGCACTTTTTTTGAAGTAAAAATTAAATATGGGTTCCGTTTAAGAAAATGTAAGTTTGTATTATTTACCGATAAAAAAAATATTTTCGTACGCCACTGAATTATTTGAAACATTTTTCTCAATTACTGATGGTTAAGAAGTAACTTCAAAATAAAAAATTTTCGCCATTGTCTAGGAACCTATGAAATTTTTTGTCAAAACTAAAGCACGTCTAACTTGGCCCCCCAAAGGCGTACCACATATCCCATTTAATCGAAGTCGTATCTCCTATAGTTTCTGAGATTCCAATAGTGGCCTTCGAAATCCGGACAACGCAAAAATACACAAAATAAGTACTTTTGTTAATTGATAAGCGCAGTAATTTTTGCGATATTTTAATTTTTAAAAAATCAGGTATCCAAATAAATAGGGTAATAATTAAAAACAATTAAAATCATATAAATTCATTTTTTGATATACACGTTGATATTCTCTGTACTCACGGCAACCATTACTTTTCAAATATCCATTAACACCATATATGCATATTTATCAGCACTAATATTTTCCATTTTTTTTAATTAACTGAAAGATTTCCGAATATTGAAAACAAAATTAACAATAGTTATAATGAGATTTATTATATTTTGTCCTATGAAAAAATATTAATAGATGAAAAAGAAGGATGAAAAACATTCAAGGCTTCCCCACATTAGCAAGGTTGTGCGACTTCGCGTAGTCTAAGACAATGTGTAAAGAATATAAGCTATGTAAACTTTGTATATATTGCACATGCGCACTAGCGAAATACGCCTGATATCTTTCTTTACTGGTTTTAGGATATTATTCCATTGTTTACATGTACAAAAGTAGGCTGGTAACTAAGTAATAACTGTATCTGTATGGTAATATTATTACCACACTTACTTGTCAGCAACGGTCTACAAAATTAAAATAAAATATAATGCTCTTCATTAAGACAAACAGATAACGTTAGCCTATCGTTCTAAATACGGTCTACTTTATTCTAAAGTAATAAACATGAGGAATAAAGTACATAATTTGAATATTTGTCATATTGACATATGTCAAAATAACTGTTCCATAGCAATCTGAAAGTAACATTAGTGCGAGAATTTTAGAAAATGATATTTATCAATAATGTTTTAATTTTCTGAAACCGATAAACTATTGAACAAACCACGGATGTTATTAATCATAACAAATCACGAACAAACCTAGATCTGCGCAGTTATGATGTGCATAACATTCCTAGGTATGTTAATAGCTATAAACTAACAATCCAATGAAAGTCAGTGATTAAAACGGGAGGTATAAAAAGATATAGAAAAGCGATCAAAAATTTTAAAACGTTTAAATACAAAACACTATACAATGTTTAACAACGTTATCAAATACTAGTGAATCTCGACTCATTAATAGTTTCTTTTATAATTTTACGTAATTATGATTGGTGTCGTGTAAGTAATTTTTTTGTAAAAATACATGCTATTAGCATACGATGTATAGTATAATTAGCAACCCAACAGAACTGGTGATTCCAAGTCCAACAACTAGTGTCATATATTGGTTACAACTTAAAATAATGACTTGCTTCACTAGTAAATTAATGAGTAATAGTAATATTTTTATCCCTTTTTAAGCAAAAAATAAAATAATTCGAATCTGATTGATTGAATCCGTCGTTGGCACTAGGTGAAACATTAACACTTGACTAAGTTTCACAAACTAGGATTTATTATCTTTATCGCGATTTCGGCTTTAACGCCATCTTCAGAAGACTGAGACATGTACAAGAGAATTAAATAAAATAACTATAGTCTACCTGTACATGCGCGTAGAAAATATGCAAATTTTACTCACATGAACAACATCATTGTCTACGCGTAAAAATGTGTTGGCTAAGTTGTATTGAAAGGGCTGTGAAATTCTGTAATGAAACGTTTCCGGACATACCTTCATATAGCATTTTTTACTCAAAATTACTCCCCCAATATGTGGTTTAATTTTGGCACACCCATTATGAATCACTCTGTACAATATCATTTTTCTTCCAATCTAATTTTTTGCAAACTGGATAGGGAGAAGCATGTTAAAGTTCCAGTTTATTCGTTACTAAAACAAAGTAGATTGTGTAAATTTTTCACTAGCCGAGGTAAGTGCACTATACCTTTTCAACTTCAAATTGGGACTAAACAAATTAAAATTGAGAATAAAAATCTGGTGTGGCCAACACGATACCTCCCGCTATTACAGCCTGACTCACAAAAAAGATTAAGTCATTCCTTATTTTTGGATTAGCGAATTTTACTCCAATTTTGACAGTTTATATCTTAAAATATAGTCTAATCTAATCCAAGTTACTACCTTTTTTTAAACCCCTCAACAGGATTAAATCCCAATTACAGAGTGGGTTCACATTCACACACATCCATGCCTTAGAGGGCACTCATGACATGAGGCGTTGCTCTAACCATTGAGCCACCGGAGCTATAAAAAATGCAGATTAAATTTTAAATATCGGGATAGAATAGATTTCACTAATCCAAAAATGAGGATTAGCTTAAATATTTTTTTGAATCGTTAGCTGGAAACTGTATTGAATTCCTTTTCTATTGTTCTATTTACATTTTCCTTTTTAAAACGTTATGAATATTATTTTGAAACGATTAGTTCTTTGATAGTGACATTTATCTGTTAGTTACATACATTTTATTAACTGCGTTTTGTTTGTTTAAAACTTAGGCTATGGAATTTAAATTATAGATAATTTTATAAATTTATCCATAAAATATATAGAAAAAGTATTAATGCAAATCTATAGAAAATTTAATAATCTTTAATTTTTATATTAGCATTAACCTCGAAAAAATAACATTTAAAGGTATTTTTCGAAAAAAAAACTATTTTGAGCTTCTTGTAAAGTGCCATTTCCAGTTATTCGATTTTCACCAAAATCTAATGGGCTCTTTCCAATACAGAAAATGTTCGAAATACAAGATTTCAAAATTTTCTGAATGATAGTATTTGAGTTAGAGTGGAGGATCCACACACACATACACACAGACATCATCGTGAAAATGTTAGTGGAAGGTAAAAAACATCAAACTGAGATTAAACAATTTAAAATTGAGACTAAACAATTTAAATTCGGGAATAAACAACTTCATATTGAGACTAAATAATTTCAAATTGAAAATGAACAATTTCAAATTGAGACTAAAGAATTTTAAATTGAGATTAAATGATAAAGCAGAACTATATAATATACTTAATAAAAAAATTTATTGTACAAAAATTAAGTTTTATTACTTAAGTTTTATTACTTAGGAATAAATGGTTTCATCTCAAATATCGATATTAAAACTATTATAATAATTAAGATTTGTTAATGAATATTTATTTAATACTTAAATTATTATACAATTATAGGTAGATAAGTAAAATCAATTTCATTCTATGCATCTGGATATCACGAATAAATGTTAGTATATGAGCGACATATCGCTTGCAACTATTTACATTAATATTATTAATATTGTCTCTTATAATACTTTTCAGCCTTTGCAAACGAAATTCTGTTTACGTAATATTCGCTCGGTTTTCACCGATTAAAATGTAAGGCATCTGAATAACTAAATAATTTTTTACATCTGCTTTAAGCTGACTAAGCCAATTCAATTGCATTTAACATTGTTTATTCTCAATTTCAAATTGTTTATTTGTTTATAAATATATATTATTAATAACAACTTGTAATTTAATAAAAGAAGTTTATTAGTTTATTCTCAATTTAAAATTGTTTGATCTTAATTCGAAATTGTTTATTCTCAATATGAAATTAAGTCTCAATTTGAAATTGTTAAGTTTCAAATTGAAGTTGTTTAATCTCAATTTGAAGTTGAAATGGTATAGTTCAAAATTTTGGCCTGCTACTACATTTATATAATTTGAGTTTTACAATCCATTCTCTTGAAAAATTAATTTATCATTTGAATTACTCTTTTTTCGGGCTGATAGTCTCAAGATAGATTTAAGGTAGGTACCTATATTAATTTTATGTTACGAAATTTGTGATTCACAGATTTTCTGACATGTTTATTTCAATTATTTTGTTAATCGCTTGTTTAATTATCTCAATTATCGATTGTTTGATTAGGTATTTGGTTTGAAATATTCAGAAAAATAAAGGTAATACAGTTTTTTGTTTTAAATTTTTTTTTCGGATAGTTGTGTTGTGAAACCTGGATATACGACCCAACTGAGTACACTGCGAGAAAAAATTCAAAAATCTTCGATTAGATAAATTAAAATATAGTTAAAATTGACTAATATTCGTTCCTGAACGAATAATACCAAAAATAAACTATAAATCTCAGTGAAACAGTTAATAAGTGAGTATTGAATGAAAACAAATATCAATAGCAACAGCACGAGGCTACGTGCCCGCGCGTTCAACCTTGCGCTCAAGTCACTCGCGCCAGAAACAGCAACACAAATCAGTGTTGCCAACTATATTGAAAATAAATAATAAACTAACAATTTCTAATAAACCGTATCAGCATGTCTGAAAAAAGCGGTGGAACTCTTACTTTACCCACAAGCAATACTACTGTCGTTATAATAACACACACTTCGGTAACTACGACAAATACAACAAATATCTATACCTCACCAGTAATTACGACAATGCAACCTGCTTCATTAGAGAATAGTGATACTCTATCTACCATCACGACCCCACGATCAAGGAGGAATAGCGATGTTTCTTACTTTCTATCCCAAATACTCCAAGTCCATGCTATAATCACGATTTATTGATGGAATATACATCCGAACCTCCATGTATGCAGAATAAAAATGCTCAATTAGAAAAATTCTCCTGGCAGAAAGTTAAAAGAAAAAGAGAAAGGGAAGAAATAACAAACACAGAACAAACGAAAAAAAGACATAACGCAGCTAAAACAAATGAGAGAAATGTATCAACTAATAATCGATACTCTATATTGAATAACGATGTTATTATACACCAAAATCTAGAAGATGCAGAACGCTCAAATCAAAGAGAAGAAAATTCGAATAGAACGGTAACAAAAGAACACAAACCCCCACCAGTATATATTCAAGACGTAGAAAACTACTCTGCAATGATTTCAAGCCTGAAAACAGTAGTTCAAGAAAATGACTTTCTCTGTAAAACCTTACCAAATAATGTAGTAAAGGTTAATATTAATACACCAACGGCCTACAGAAAAGTGATTGACCTACTCAGTAACTCATGATACCGCTTTTCATACATACCAACCACGGCAAGAAGATCATACCGAGCTGTCATAAAAAATCTTCACCACTCGGTCGCACTCGACAAAATTCAAGAAGCACTAGAAAATAAGGGACTTATTATCCGTAACGTAGTTAATATACGGAATTGGAAAACGAAAATACCACTACCCATGTTTTTGTAGACCAGGAGCCGAACGAAAATAATAAAAAAAATTATGAAGTTACAAACCTATTAGGAACTAAAATTACAGTAGAAGAGCCCCGCAAGAGAAAAGAAATATCTCAGTGTCTGATGTGTCAAGAATACGGGCATACCAAATCCTATTTCTTAAAGCCCTATTACTGCGTAAAATGTGCAGGAAATCATCCTACGTACAACTTCCAACAACAGAGACTAGCTACCCTGAAATGCATACTTTGCGGCGGACCCCACCCAGCTAATTATGAAAATCAAGAGGAAAAACCAACAATAACAGTCAAAAAACAGACAAGTAGTAAATCAGGAATTCAGAATGAATAATAATGAATTTCCCATACTAAATCAATCGCAACAAAATAATACGACTTTTTCACAGGCAAACAAATTGAAGGAATAAATATACCTACACAAAATAACAACATTAATAATAATAATACCCTCCAAAATATCCTCAGTAAATTAGAAACCTTTTTTAACCAGCTGCTAACACAAAATGGAATTATTGTCAACTTCTCAACACGCTTATTACCAGATCCAAAAATGACTAATTCTATAAGAATTGCACTATGGAACGCGCTAATGGTTTGAAGCAACACAAACAAGAAACAGAAATGTTTCTTCACGAACAAAAGATGAATATCCTACTTATCAGTGAGACGCACTTTATGGATAGAAATTATTTCAACATTAAAAATTATAAAGTTTACTGCATTAACCATCCTGATAATACAGCGCACGGAGGTACAGCTGTAATAATAAACGAAAGAATCTCGCACTACGAAACGGAAAAAATCGAAGAAAATTATATGCAAGCAACCACCGTCAAAATGAAAGACACGCACGGATTGCTTACAGTAGCTTCAATATACTGATCACCGAGATTCTCAATTAGTAAAGAAAAATTCGAGGAAGTATTCGAAATCCTAGGAAATCGATTCATAGCTGGGGGAGATTTCAACGCGAAACACCCAAGATGGGGCTCAAGATTAATAAACCCAAAAGGTAGACAAGTACAAGCAGCTTTGCTCAGCAAAGGGTATGATCAAGCAAGTACAGGCAAACCAATATATTGGCCTACTGATTTTGTCAAACTTTCTGATGCTTTAGACTTCTTTATTACAAATCGAATATCGTCAAACTACATAAAAGTTGACGAATGCTTTGATATGGTGTCAGATCACTCAATAGTTATAACTAATTTAAGCTCAACTATAACAAATAAAGAAATGAAACCTACGTTAATTAACAAAGGAACTAAATGGAAGGAACAACGCAGGAAATTACTTAACAAAAACCATTCAACAAGCTGCTTGGATATCCACACCTGAATATATTCCTAATTATAACACCATTATCAATAACCCGAAACACATCAAAGATAAAATTGCGGAAAAAAGAAGAATACGAAAACCTTCTAAACAAACTAACAAAAGAAGTTAAAATAATAAACAACGAATATAAAAACGATTCATTCTAGAATTACGTCTGCAATCTTTCACCGTTTGCTAAAGACGATTACACACTGTGGAAAGCCACAAAAACTATTAAAAGATCCAGACAGCCTATACGTGCTATTAGAAGGCCTGACTATACTTGGGCCAGATCAGACAATGAAAAAGCAGAAATATTTGCTGAATACTTGGAAAATATTTTTAAACTAAATATACGAGTAAACGTAAAAGAAAACATCCTTTCATTCTTAGACAAACCGCTGCAATTATCTCTGCCAATCGAGAATATTACTTCAGAAGAAATAATTTTTTTAATAATAAAAAAGCGCCTGGTCACGATTTAATCATTCCAATAATACTGAAGAAATTGCCGGTATTAGCCAATTTTGTGGAAGTTCTCTCAGGTAATATTGCTATTGAAGCCAGGCAAACCAAGTCATAACTGACATCATATAGACCAATATTGCTCCTTCCTTGCCTGTCTAAAGTGTTTGAAAAATTACTTCCAAACAGAAGTTCGAACTTGAAGAGAACAACATAATTCCAAAACACCAATTTTGTTTCAGAGAAGAACACTCTACTATCGAACAGATTCACAGGGTAATTAATGATATCGAATTATCACTAGAAGAACAAAAATTTTGCTCGGCAACATTTCTAGATATCAGTCAGGCCTTCGACAAAGTTTGGCATCTAGGACTACTGTACAAAATTAAACAAAAATTGTCTTACCAATACTACCTGTTATTCAAATTTTACCTGACAGAATGACATTTCCAAGTTATCCACGAAAATGAATATTCAAAAATCTACCCAATGAAAGCAGATGTACCACAAGTGTCATGATAACAACTATCTTTTTTACCGGCCTGTATCACTAGGACTACAATAGATGTCGCTAGTGGTGCTGTTACATCTTTCCTTTTTCCATAAATACAAAAATAATATAATATTACAATAAATATAATAATGCTAATACAATATTATAAGTTTAGTCTTGTCGGGGGACGTACAATTCTTCCAGATCTGGTACGTGTGGTTTGCGCTGCAGGTGGGCTCTGGGTTGCAGGCGGACTCTGCGTCACAGGCAGCTGGTCTGGAACAATATTATTATTTGAGTTTTCAGTATCCATTTTTATGTCTACTGCTGACTTCGTCTTTGGCTGAATGTTGGCTTCTGTTGGTTTTATTTGATTTGAATTTCTTCTGTAGATTCGTCCACTGTTTGTTTTAACAATGAATGATCTCGGACCTTCGGCTTTCGAAACTATTATTCCGCCTTCCCATTCGCGATGGTTTTTTCGAATTCTTACTCTCTCGCCTGTAGTGAGTTGTTCTTGTTTCTTGCTGTGGATATTTGCGTACGCTTCTTGCAGTGATCTTTGTTTTTTCAGTTTCCTTTCCACTTCTTCTACTATTTCAGGCAGCAGTTTTCTTTCACACGTTGGTAAAAGTGTCTTCGTTCTTCGATTAAATAAGCGTTGGTTTGGTGAGCCTAGATCTTCATTTCTGGGCGTATTACGTAAATTTAATAGTGCAATTCTAAGATCAGTTCCACTGTCTTCGCATTTTCGTAATATATTTTTGGCTATTTGGACGTTTCTTTCCGCGAAACCATTTGATTTCGGGTAGTGGGGACTGGAAGTAGAATGATTGAATTTCCATTCCTCTGTGAATTGTCGGAATTCTCTTGATGCATACTGTGGACCATTGTCCGAAACTAGAGTGTCTGGAATACCGTGTATGGCAAACCAGTTTTTTAGGTGATCGATGACTTCTTTTGAGCTCGATTCCGTGAGTTTCTTAAAGTCCATCCAGTTAGAATAATAATCTGCAATCAGAACATACTCTTCTTGTTTAAAATGAAATAAATCAGTGCTTACGATTTGCCATGGACGGTTCGGGATATCTCTAAAAATGATTGGTTCTGATTGAGCATCTCGTTGTCTGGTTTGGCATACGGAACATTTATTAATCATGTTGCTTATATCTTGGTTCATATTCACCCAGTAGACTGACTCCCTTGCTCGCCTGAGGCAGCTTTGAATGCCTAAATGACCTTCATGGATTGCTTGTAGAACTTTTTCTTGCATTTTCTTTGGTATAATAACTCTTTCGCTTTTACAGAGAATTCCTTCGTAGTATCCTATTTCTTCTCTAAATTTCCAATAAGTTTTCATGTTCTTTTTAACTTCTTGTACGTTCTTTGGCCATCCATTTTGGACTAGTTTCACTAATTCTTGAAGTTCTACGTCTTCTTTTGTAAGTGACTTTAATTCACCGAATGCATTATGGGACATGGGAATTATCATTTGTACTTCTAACTCATCTTCTTCTTCAACGATTGTTGCTTCATTTAAACAATCGCGGCTTAACGTATCTGCGATTTTTAGTTTAGTTCCTTTCGTATACACTATTGTTGGTGCGTACTGTTTTATTTCAAAAAGTATTCGTTTCAGCCGTGGTGGTGCAGAGGATATAGGTTTGTTAAATATAGTTTCGAGAGGTTTATGATCGCTCTCTATCACTATGTTTTTTCCGTATATATATTCTCTAAACTTCTTGCACGCAAATGCAATCGCTAATGCTTCTTTTTCTATTTGTGGGTAGTTTATTTCTCTCACGGTTAGCGATTTTGTTGCATAGGCGACTGGTTTTCCTTTTTGTAAAAGGACTGCTCCAAGAGCATGCGAGCTTGCGTCAACGGACAGTTTAACTTCATCGTTCACATCATAATATTTTAAGACTGGCGGATTTGTTAGCTGTTGTTTTATTTGTTCGACAGCTTTGTCGCAGTCTGTGGTCCAAGTCCATTCATTTTGTTTGACTAACAAGTTTCTTAGAGGCTGTGTTATGTCAGATAAGTTAGGTATAAATTTTTGTAAATAGGTTGCCATACCTAACAAGCGTTGGACTTCTGTAACATTTGTAGGTTTCTTCAGTTTGTTTATTGCTAAAACCTTTTCCGGGTCTGGTTTTAGGCCTTTTTCTGTCAACACGTGTCCTAAAAATTTTGCTTCTTGTTTGTTAAATTGACATTTCTCACGATTTAATTTCAATCCTGCATCGTTCAGTTTTACAATTACTTGTTTAGTAATGTTTTCTAGTTCTTCTTGAGTCTCCGCATGGATCAAAATATCATCCATTGAACATTCAACATTTTTTATGTTTTTTATTAATTTTTCCATAATTTCTTGGAAAATTTCTGGTGCGGATGACACCCCAAAAGGAAGCCTTTGGAAGCTGTATCGACCCCACGGTGTTGACATTGTCATATACTTTTGAGTTCTCTCGGACAGTTTAATTTGCCAGAATCCTTTCTGACAATCCAGGACTGTGAACCACTTGGAACCTTTTATGTTAGCCGCAATTTCTTCTAGTGTTCTCATTGGGAAATGGCGTCTTAGCAAATTTCTATTCACGTCTGATGGATCGATACAAATTCGGATCTTCCCGTTTTTTCTTACTATAACCATACCACTAACTACTGGCGTAGGTTCTGTTACTTGTTTGATGACACCAATTTTTTCCATTCTGTCGAGTTCTTTCTTCACTGGTTCTCTTATTGCATATGGTATTCTTCTTGCCGGTTCGATATTGAATGTTGGATTTGGTTTTAGGTCAATATCATATTCGTAATTTTTCAGGCAGCCCAATCCGTCAAATATTTTGCCATCGTATTTCAGTTCTTGGACCCTTTTTATTAGATTAAGGTCTGTACAAGTTTGAATGCCTATCACTGCTATTACATCTGCATCAATTATTATAAAACAGACTGTTTTATTCTTACCAGCTATTGTGCACTCGATTTCTGTTTGTCCTAAAACATCAGATTTGTTTTTCAGGTATGAAATAATTTTTCTTACCTTTGACGGATTAATTTGTGCATTTAATTTATTTGCTAATGCCTTTGACATGACATTGCATTGGGCTCCTGTGTCAAGTTTTGCTTTGAATTTGACATTTTTATACTGAACTATTTCTGTCCATTCTTCTTCCGATGTATTGTGTTCATTTTTTACCATTAATACGAACAATTCTTCATCGTCGTCTAATTCTGTATCTGCAATATTTACTTTACGTTCTTTTTCTTGTGTTCCTTTCTTCTTCATAACCTTTTTCGTGTGGCACATTTTTTTAAAATGTCCCTTTCTTCCACACTTTTCACATTCTTTCATGAATGCTGGACATTTCTTCCGTGCATGTTTTGTACCACATCTTGAACAGTCGAAAAAATTTTCTTCGTTTTTATCTTTTATTGCATCTACAGATTTAATCTCTTCTTTTTTCATGTCCTCCATATGTCTACTAGTTTGTTCATTTGCACGACACACTTGAATGGCGTTTTCAAGCGTTAATTTGTCTTCACATAGGAGTTTTTCTCTTACTTTATCATTTCTCAGTCCTATAACGATTCTGTCTCTTAACAGACTATCATGTAGGTCACCAAATTCGCAATTTTTGCTTTGTGCCTTGAGGTTAGTTAAGAACTCGTCGAACGATTCTCCTTCGTTTTGTACGATTTTGTTGAATTTGTATCTTTCAAATGTTGTGTTTTTCTTTGGCTGGAAAAGATTCGCGAATTTAGTTTTTATCGTTTCTAAATTCTTTTGTTCGGCCTCCGTCAGGTTAAAAGTATTGAAGATTATTGCCGCGTCTTGTCCAATTATGGCCATAAATGTTGCAGCTTGGATTTCTTGAGGTTTTGTGGACAATTGCGTCGCAATCGCATACCATTCAAACTGTTGAATCCAGGCTTTCCACGCCTCGGCCATGTTTTGATTATTAATTATTAACGGTTTCGGCGGCCTTATGTGCACTGGCACTGTACCTGCATTTTCTGGCATCTTTTCCTTTTGTACAACACACTTTTATACAAATACTCTATTTTCTTATTCCAATTTTTTCGTTTATTTTGTCTGTCATCAACAAGAAAACTTCTGACACCATGTCATGATAACAACTATCTTTTTTACCGGCCTGTATCACTAGGACTACAATAGATGTCGCTAGTGGTGCTGTTACAACAAGGAAGTGTTCTAGGTCCCGTACTTTATCTTTTATTCACAGCAGATCTTCCAAATGATGATAAAGTAATAATCGCTACTTATGCAGACGATACTGCGATACTGGCGACACATGAAGACCCCACAGAAGCCTCCAAAGTATTGCAAGGCATTCTAGATGAAATACAAGAATGGGCAAACACCTGGCGTATAAAAATCAGCACACTTTCACTATGAAGAGAGCATCATGTCCAGAAGTCACACTCAACAACAAAGTTCTTCCAGAGCTCAACAGCGTTAAATACCTTGGTATGCACCTTGAGAGAAGAATAACCTGGCGCAAACACATAGATGCAAAAAGAAAACAAACGCAAATAAAAACCAAAAAGTTAAACTGGTTAATAGGCCGAAGATCAAATCTGTCATTACAAAACAAAGTACTACTCTACAAAACAATACCAGTACCTGTCTTGTCTTACGGCATCCAACAGTGGGGATGTGCCAAAAAATCAAATATTAAAAAAATTCAACGACTCCGAAATAAAACATTAAGAACCATTGCAGACGCTCCATGGTATGTAAGAAACGATACACTACACCATGACTTAAAGGTAAAAACTGTCTACGAACAAACAAGACATTTCTCTGAAAAATATGTAAGAAGACTTGACAACGATCCGAACAATCTAGCAATTAACTTATTAAACAACTCCGAAGAGGTGAGAAGACTTGCAAGGAAAAAACCACTGCATCTGGTCTTAGACTAAATACATACGTAATTCAGTAAGAGGTGCTGCCGATAGACAGCTACCGCTCACACGTTATAACTGTCATATATGTATTGTAATAACAAATTTGCTGGTTAGCCTATACGGCTAGTTGTAAAAGTAACAAATAAAAAAAAAAATGTCACTAATGCTGTTGGACTGGAGTATTATTTTACGTAGGTACTAGGTACCTGATAAGTGGATCTCCTCTACCGCGGCACCACACATTTGTTTCGTTGTCTCCTATAAAAATTAAAATAAGTAAATTTGACTCATAAATTTCTAGTTGTTTTTTTTATAAATTAATAAATTATTTTATTTTATTATTTATATTATTTAGAATTGTTTCTTTTACTAATTGATTATTTAGTTTAATAATTGATTATTCATGAATCGATTGTTAGATTATTTGATTAATCTAATGTTTGGTTATTTGATTAAATGATTGTTTGAATAATCGTACCTTGTGCATTTTTGTGATTTCCATGCAGGGTGCATGTTTTGGGACATCCAGTTTAAACGATTCCTGTTCTTAGAATATAATTTACTTAAATAATAATAAAAAGATTGGAGATTACATTTCACAATTTTAATTTGTTAATTATTCTAACTTTGTTTGAACAAAAACAGTCAACAATTTGCATTCCATTGAGTGAATCTGAATAGCAATAAATATTATCTCAGTTTTAGGCAATAAATTTTAAAAAATGATTTGGCTGTTTTATGTGTTACTTTCAATGGAGTAATAAGTAAAAAAAAAATTCATTTCTTTTAAAGAGAAGTAAGAACTAATTTTTGTTAAATGGAATTGTTTTTGTCTTTAAAATATTTTAATTAGAATGGAAATGTCGGACAATCGTTGTACATAATATTTCGGAAAATAATAGAAAATGGTCATTTAAAAATATAGATATCGTTAATTTCATCATGGGACACCTGCGTAATATTTATGGCCGACGGTTATCTATAAATAAAGTAATAATTCTTACAGCCTTGGGAGATCTTTCAATTTGTTTGTTACCACCAATGACGTCGCTAATTAATTGCGCCGCTTCGTTTCATCGTTGGACTTATAAATCTCGTACTGGAAATTGCGTTCGTTACATATATGGAGGTTGCCACGGAAGTGCCAATCTCTTTCATACAAAGGAGGAGTGTCTAAAAGCTTGTAAAGGTATAATTATTAACTTAAACATGTTCAGAGCCGGTATTTTTGCTTCTAGTTAATTTAAAATAACGACTAATTATATTTAAACAATCTTTTTTAATACTTTATGTACAGATTAGCATTTAACCATTGATTCAAATCTCAAATGTTTGATTAAATTTAACAGCAACTATTTGCTTTACTGTGAAGCAAATAGTCAAATATAATGAATTGTAACTAATAAATTATAGAAAATTAGAAAATTCATATTAAAATTACGACTCTTAAGGCCGGTTTTATAAACAACGTATAAATTTGCTTCTAAATAAAATTTATTCCTTTAAATGACAGTCAATCTTTTAACAGTAAGATATACCGTCATGCTATAAAATGATTAAAATTGGTTCGAATTTGCTAATTCTGGGTAAAAGTACCGGTAGTTGACATAGCACTAGTAGTTGACACTTTGATTTTAAATTACATTGAATAAACTAATTTGACTGTCTTTACTATTGTTTTTTCTGTTAATACACTAGTATTTCCATCTGTGTTGAAAATCTGTAACATTGGTTAATGCCAAAACCATCACATTGACCAAAAGTATTGACTTATTGAACAGTGGGTGTTTTTTGTATCCGACTTGCTAAATTGTTGTATAAACACTTAAGATGATAAGTTAATAGGTACGTTATAATAAATTGTTAATAATACTTCTTTCAAATTTTACCCATTATCATGAGTAAAATTTGATAAAAATACTGGAGCCAGTTATTTCGGAAAACATTATGTATACGAAATATTCTACAAGATGTCCACTATTACTATCCATTTCAGAATTATAGTCAGTTGAGTTTGAAACTCAATAACTTGCTTAAAAAAATCAAAAATTATGAAACACTTACCATTGTAGACTATACATTTGTACGAGTTATTATTATTTAAACTTTTAGTTTAACAGTTTTCTGAAATACTGATCTACTTGCCATGAGCACGTCTTTGGTATGTCATGCTGATTTCAAATTTTCAAACCGCGTTATCGTATCTTTAACCGTGTCAGAGTTATGGATGAATTTGTCGGACAGCGTTGAAAAAATTATTTAAAAATCATCAATGATTTACTTCTTTCGATGCCACAACAAATATAAACTGTTATAAATAGTAAAACCTATTGTACTAAGTATTAAATACGTAATATTGTTCATTTTTTGAGTAAGTTAAATTTCTATCATAAATTATTATTCTGGTTAACAATTTTTTAATAAATTTTAACAACACTTTTATGTACAAAAAATTACTAGCTTTAATTCTGTATTCTTATACAATTTTGATACGGAACACTGTTTTAAAGAAATAGCCAATAACTCGTGTTTCACTGCTTTGATCCAAGATGGCGGTAAAATCCGAGATTGCTAGAGGGTGCAATACTAATATCTCTTTGGAGATCCCAATATAGAGAATAAAATTTATTCTAGCCTGTCACCAATTATATCCACAATAAAACTTTTGCCAACTGGCCTATCTCCTGTACAAGTTCAGAATTTGAATTTTATAACTAAATCATCGGTAAAAACGCAATTACTATTATTATGAACACCCTGAATAAAATAAAGAGGTAGGTAAAAAATATGTAAGCAATTTGGTATTTTTTGTAAAGTATACTTCAAAAGTCCTTAAAGGCGATCGATTTCGGCTTTTTTATAATGTCATCATCAGTCCAAAGCTAAAATATAAATTATATAGTATTATTACTATCTTTTAACATATGAAGTATTATTATAATTAAGATTTATACATAAGATTTAAGGTTAAGTAGGTGTGAAAACCAGTAACCTCTATATAGAGGTCACTGGTGAAAACAATATTTTTTGTCTTTTTGTGGTATACGTACTCACTTAACCTTAAACCGTATGAGTCTTTGAAATGACCTGTTTTGATATTTCTCTTAACAGCAAAAATTTATTCGCATTTTATTTGTATACTCAAGGAGGATAACGTAAAATAATTTTGAAATATAAAGGGTTTTGCATTACGTCTCGGCGAGAATTGTTTGGCTTTTTTAAATTGAAAACCCTATATCGCGTGGCGCTGGAAATCCGTTACGTAGACATTTTTTAACATGGTAAAACAGTTTTTCCTTGCGCGTTGTCCCCCAAATTATTTTAGAAAAACATTCTTCAAATAAATATTGTAGAGCATATAATTCTTCTTATAAATTAACAAACAAAATTCATTTCGTATGTTTAGAAATTTAGAAAATTTTTCTTTAATATAGAGCTAGCCGTGGAATTAAAACAAAAAGACAAACAAATATTTCATGTTTTAACTGCCAAATGTTAATTTTATTAAAAAATAAAAAGTTAATTAAATTTTATAACAAAAAATCTTTCAGTTGTTCTGCTTTTTGTTTTAAATCCATGGCTATCATTATTTTTGGCGTGATTTTCGACATTTTCATATCAAATTTCTGCCATTACAAAGCACGCAAAATTGATTTTGTTTATTGATTCAAATGAAGAATTTCATGATCTACAAATTTTATTTGGGGAATTGGAGTATTTTTCTCTAAAATAATTTGGGAAGGAAAAACTCTTTTCCCATGTTAAATGCCTATGTAACGGATTTCGAACGCCACCCGACATATTTTCATATATTTTGAATTGTATATAATCACCTATACGCATATTTAAAGTTTTTCTAATTATCCACTGTATTGTTAAGTTATTCCGTTTATCTCTAAAAAAAGACCTAACACACGCATTGCTTTATAAAGACGAATCTACTAAAGTTATTTCAATAATGAATAATTAAGATGAAATCTATAACTATACGCTTATGTTATATATTTTTTAAAAATATTATTAAGCGATTCACTTTCAAATTCAATTTTATTCAATTTCAAATGTCTATAACTCGTCATATTCAAATGGAAGACCCTATATTTAAGTATTCAGTTGCGCTTCATTTTGTATTATCTTTATATGTTATTAAGGGTATCCTATGCCTAAAATCAATAATTTCGGAGTTTTTTTTACCAATTTTCTCTAAATTTATATAAATTAAATATAGTATACTAAGGAAATTATGTTTTTAATAAGAAAAAATCTGATATGGCCAGCACATGATCTCTCGCCAATTCCATGTATAAAATAGGAATAGTTCACACAAATGGCGGCCGAACTGGACTCAACAGCCATAAACAGCAAAAAAAAAAAACGACAACAAAAAAAATGCGAAATTTTCAGAAAGGCCCTTGTAAGGGACCATATGTTTTGTTTTATATTCCTATATTTATTGTAACCTGCTGTATGTCATACGAAAAATAAAATAAAAAGCAATGAGTTTATCTGTTTATAGCTTTAAGTATAGTACGATATCCGGTTTATCAATTTTCGAAAATATCTAATATGTCGTTCTCATTAATATTGTAACGTTTTTTTAAATTTATTTTGGTGAAGTGTTAATATTAGACAGATTATTATTAATTAAAATAAAGGTTTATTACTAAATATTAAAAAGGTAGGTATTAAATAATGACGATTACTAATATTGACCATTTATTAAAAATTTCTTTAATTGTGTCAGCTCTTACTTAATATAAGAATTATCGTGGACGAAAAAATCGTCACACACACCGCACACCCACACTCACACCTGTACCCCCACCACACGCACACCATCGTTAAAAAAACGTGTTGTGGGGACCTTTATTCGTGCTTATTCACTGAAAAACTTATTATCAAATTTTTGGACCGAAAACATTACCTCTCTCACCTTCGGTATGGCGAAAGATAAAGTAAAAATTACAATGATGGACAGTAGTTTCCATAAGCCAATAAATAAAACTGGTTATTATTATGAATCTTTCTGAAGAACTGTACTTCTAACGACAAAAGAGATATCGCAGGTCATTTCAAAGACTCAACCTGTATAAATTTAAATTATAATAATACTTCATATGTTAAAAAATTGTAATAATACTACATATATATTTAAAAAATGTAATTTATATTTTAGCTGTGGTCTGATGATGGCATAAAAAAGCCGAAATCAATCGCCTGTAAGAATTTTTTAAATGTACTTAATAATAATAACACAAACATCCAAATACCTGGTGGGAGTCGAATCCACGATCCCGGGGTCCAAGCGGTGAAGATCGCTATGAGCACTGCCGGACGCTTCCTCAACACGCTTGACCACCGAGGCGGCTAATACTTTATGAAACATACCAGATTCCTTACACATTTTTTTACCTACTTATTCAACCATGCATTCTGAAATGGAGAATTTCATTCATAATCCTGAATGTATGCATACATTTTATATATTAAATATTTAAAATTTGGTAATCATTATAATTTATAGGTGTAGGAAAAATGCGAACTCAACATAATAATTTCTAAAATTTGTATAAAAGAAAGATTTACAACAATTTCAAATTAATTAGACAATATGACTATATCTACTAATATAGTAAGTACATGCTTTATATTTAAAACAATTTAGATGTATACATAATAAAACACTTATTATTGCAGTTCATTTTGTGGCACTTCTATTCTGGCTCACAATTTCTAGCGTCAAATACGCAAGTATGGTAGGAGTTATTGAATAATTCTAGAAAAGAGACTTCCTAGAAATCATCTAATGCACATTTTATTATAAATAATTGTATGTATTATAAAGTCCTACATTAAATAAACAATATTGCACAAGTTATAAATATCTTTATTTATTATTATATTGTAACATTACCCTTCTTTCAAATCTAGGGTTGAATATAATGTCGACCGTGCCAGCGTATCCAATATATCGTCTTTTCGGGGTAATGTACAATTTTATTTTTTTGTAACCTTGTTAAGTTGACGGTACCTGAAACTATTATAATTACCTTTTAACCTGGAAACTAGTTTTAATAAAAACTAAATACGTATTTCGAGAACTAAGTTCTCATCATCAGTAGTACAAAAAGGGAAAGTTAAACAGAGTAGTCAAGATTACTCTGTTTAACTTTCCCTTGTTGTAATACTGATGATGAGAACTTAGTTCTCGAAATACGTATTTAGTTTTCATTAAAATTATATTTAAGGTTAAGGAGTAATTATAATAGTTTTAGTTATATTTAACCTTAGACTCCATCTATTTTAAGTTGGCGACCACTACTGGTAAAGCCAACGGCCTACTGGATGATACCTACTTTTTCCATGTCACGAATAATATTCTCAGTTTCTTTTTTCTTTTGTTTTGGCCTATGGTAGTCTATTTGGAGCTTGACGGATGGGGTGCTCATCAGCGGTATGTATTTGCTATTGGGTTATATTAATCCTGCCTTAGGTCCCACAGCCGGTGTCGAAAACCTCTTGATATTTGAAGATTATATTCGTCAGTTTAGTATGCTAATCCTGTTCCAATCCTGACAATCCAAGGCAGATGAATAAGTAAGTAAATTGGATTAGCTCTCCAGTAATTAAGCATTGTATATCGGCTGCTTGTCTGATAATCGAGGTTATGAGATGAATAATGTCTTACGACAATAAATTTTTGTAGGTTAAGTGGGTAATAATTCATGTTTCCCATAAGTATTTCTCGAATAAATGTATCGCCGTGGTTTTCTGCTTCTAACCTCATGCTGCAAACCTCACGAATTTCGTTATACCGGCGAGCTTTCAAAATCGTCTTGCTTCGATCCGATACTACAGTATCTTCAGTAATCGTCACACGTACCGTATCCTTCCCTTTCGGGTGTAAAACAATCTCTTCGCTATTGAACGACAATATATATTTTTTTTTTTTTCATATATATATTTCAACGTGGTGTATTCCACATTGTTTATATTTGTTTACTCTTTAATTAAGGCGTGTCATTTTTGTTCGTCTACTGGGTGCTTGCTTAGATGTATAGGGTGTTGGATCTTGTTTGCTATTGTTGTAATACTAAAACAGATGAACACAGCAAATTTAGTATCGCTTGTTGTACTGATATCACATCCTCCGACGTTAGAATTCGCGTGGGGGACAAGTGGTTTGAAATGGAATTGTCCAAATTGCATTCAGTTCGGCAATGAATTGGAAGGCTGAAGGAGTATCATCCTCAGTTTGCAGAAGGATATTTTAGAATTAAAAAATAATAACACTGATTCAAATCAGTCTTCTATATTTGTGACTGGAGAAATAATAGAAAATATTATACAAGAGATTTCAGATCGACAAAAACGTTCTTGGAACATTATGATCTATGGCTCCGTGGAAAATAATTCTGTCACCAAAGATCAGCTTGATAAAAGTGATTCTTCCATGGTTAATTCTTTGTTGGCTGATATTAGTATTAATTGTAATCTAATTAAAACCTCACGTGTTGGTAGCATTGACATCACGAAACCACGTTCACGTCAAATTAAAGTTCAGTCCTCTTATTGATGACGTAATACAAATTATTAAAAACCCTAAAAAATTCAAAAGTAGTGATAAGTGGAAACACTTGTGTATTTCTAGAGACCGAACTAAGATACAAAAAGATTTCTACAAACCAGTTAAAACAGAACTTAATGCTAGACTTTCTGCTGGTGAAAATAATTTAATTATAAAATACATTAATAATATACCAAAAATTGTTCCTTCTTTAAACTAATTTCTCCCAGCAGCTGTCCAATTACATTTAATTTATATTACCAAAATACAAGCGTCCTATGATATAATTACTTTGTCTGAAACTTGGTTGCATGATTCCTTCTATAGTTCTGAAATTATTCCATCAACTTACAATGTTATCCGTGATGACAGAAATTTTTCCTCATTACTCCGCGTTTTAGAACGTACCCATGTAGTAAATCCGGTAAAGGATGCCCTTATAGCGTCGCTGAAAAGAGTGGCTTGAACGACAAAATGAGCTCGGGTAGCTTAGTGGAGACAGAGTTCGGTTTTTGACAATGAAATCATATGTAATGAATTTTAATATTTTATTAAAATATTTTAAAAACGATGTTAATAACGAAACAAATGAAAGTATCTATTGCTAGCATACAATCGGCTAATATAAATGAACCAGCGATACTTGCAAGATTTGTTCATAAAAATAAACTGTCAACAATGAACGGGCAACAATGGCACACACCAAAGTTGAAACAAAAACAAACGGTAACAGTGTTGCCACTCGACAACACTCATCAACAATCGCGATTTCGGAAACGGGGTCGTGTTGACACACATCAACACTCATCGACAATCGCGATTACAACAAACAGTGGTAAACTCCACTGTGCGGAAACATCCGGCTACGGCGGTATCCGTAGCCATACAATGCACCTTATGTACACCCTCATGAGCTGCCGACACACACCAACAGCACTGTGTCAGAGGCAGCCAAGGTCCTAACAAACTGCTCGCCCGGCACTCACCAGGTTCGCGAAAGACGGCTCACACCGTCTCCCCGAGAGAGCACACACTCTCTCTCTAAGACTCGGTGAAGAGCTAACGCTCTCTTGAGAGAGCACGCACTCTCTCCACAAGACTCGGTGAAGAGCTAACGCTCTCTTGAGAGAGCACACACTATCTCTGTAAAACTGTCGCTTGGACCCGTATTTATACCCCGAAAAACCATTAAAAATACGAAAATAAGTTTAAACAAGATTCTCATCATCCTGCAAATACTTGCTATTTTAAATAAAAAAATGAAAAATACAAACTCATGTGGGATCAAACCCATGAACCCCAGCGCGCTGGTCGTGCATGCTAGCCACTCGACAGATAAACAACAAATTTATAAACATTAGCAACTTTAAACAAATTACAACAACACGTTTTACAACAAACGACACACAATATAACCAAACCACAACCTGACCACATGGCTAGGTCGCCTTCAACGTGCTCCTTTAAAGCCCCAGTAGAAATGCTCCCTTTTAAAGATGCATATCCTACCACGTTTCTACCACGGCCTACAGACCCATTCCATAACCGGTAGAATCCTTGCCGAATGCGATAGAATCATACACAAGACTACGAAGAAGATCCTACACCTATCAGAACACACAGGAAATCAATTCCTGTACGCCAAGTTACGTGATGGAGGCCTCGGCATTCCGAATTTCAGGGCCATCATCCTCAGAATCCTGGCTGACAGAATTCATCAACTCCAGGAGGAGGGAGACCTGTCCAACGCGGTCCTCTCGACCGAGCCTACGCTCGCGTTCTGCAACCGCATCAAGCGCCTTGCACCCCCGGGACTCACTGAGGCCTACGAAGGGAACAAATCTCCACACGGCCCTTTAGTGCGGGCGTAGAAGAAGCCTGTGCCGACAACCCCAAGGGCTGGACTACGGAGGTGGAGCCACGACTTCACCATCCCAACGGCACGCTGTTTATCCCCGATCTGGCCATTCACCGTTCAGCTGACCAGGTCGTCATCACTGATGCCCAAGTCAGCTGGGAGTATACTCGGCCACTAAGCGAGACGTGGGACGACAAACGTCTCGTGTACGACCACCTGCAGTTCAGGGAAGCTCCAACTGCCGCAGTCACTTAGGAGTTCCTGCGTGCACTCTGCCTTCAAATGGGGCAGTTCGCTCCACAGGACTTTCATGGCGCACGTTTGGCGACGCCGAGGTACGTCCCGCCCAGCAGCCCGGAGGGAGGGACCTGGGTCCAACCATATATGAGTCCGGTTCCAACCACCTGATTGCCCACAGCCACTGGACCCCCCCCCCATTTTCTCAAACTTTTAGTAATTGCCTAATGAACTATTTTCAAAATAAAATGTAATTTTACATCCGTCTAAGCTGGCATAATATATCTTGTAAACCCTCTGGCCGGGTAATATCATAGGCCATAATGTTGTAAATAATGAACAATAAACAATTTGAATAGCTAAATGCCTCGTCCTCTAATTAGTGACGCGCATGAATGGATTAACAAGATTCCCTCTGTCCCTGTCTACTATCTAGCTAAACCACTGTCAAGGGAACGGGCTTGGAAAAATTAGCGGGGAAAGCAGACCCTTTTGAGCTTGACTCTAGTCTGGCACTGTATGGATACATGAGAAGTGTAGCATAAGTGGAAGATATGTTTCGGCATATCGCCGGTGAAATATTACTACTTTCATCGTTTCTTTACTTACTCGGTAAAGCGGAACCTCGTACTTTAGTTTGCTTCGGCATCTAATGTTTACGTTGTTCTTGATTCAAACATCTGTGGGTGACATTGAAACCTAGGTTTACTAATCTATACATTTAGATGTGGGCATATATCCCATTAACATTCCGGTGTTTTTTGGTATTTTGTTCCACCGGTGTGTTGGTTGTGCTTTTGTGAATTTGTCATTTTATACCCCGGTGTGATCCGATTCAACGACACTGCCAGGCGGGAAGTTTGACTGGGGCGGTACATCTGTCAAAGAATAACGCAGGTGTCCTAAGGCCAGCTCAGCGAGGACAGAAACCTAGCGATATTCGTATCGTTAGTCACACGAGCCTAATTTGCTGGACATAGGAACTCGATTAACGATCTGATTTTAATCTGATTTTGCTTAACCGTCCTACAACCAGTCGAACATGGGTTACACAATTTATATATATATATATATATATATATATATATATATATATATATATATATATATATATATATATATATATATTGGTTTCAGCATGATGGGGCACCGGCTTACACAACGCGAGAAGTCACCGCATTGTTAAATAGAAAATACCCGAATAAGTGGATTGGGAGGAGAGGTCCAGTTGCGTGGCCAGCCCGGAGCCCCGACCTAACTCCACTAGATTTCTTTTTTTGGGGTCAGATGAAGACCTCTGTTTACGAGACACCGGTGAACACAGAGTAAGAACTAGTGGCTAGAATCGTGGCTGCAGCAGAAGATATAAAAGAGAAGCAGGCAGTCCTGCGAAGGTCTCCACCAACATCAAAGTACGCTGCCGGGCTTGCGTTGCTGCGAATGGTGGCCACTTTGAAAATCATATTTAGTCCCACTCTTGTTGTTTCATTGTTTATCGTTTTATTTTTCTTGTTTGTTTCATGTTTTTTTTTGTTTAACGGCAGCAAGCCTAATTTGTTTTAAATGATTGTTGCAGTTTGTTAAAATTTATCTTGCAATTCAATTTGAATAAAAACTTTTTTTGGACAGATAGAAAAAAATGTTTCAGACAAATATTGTAATAGAAAGTTTATGTATTTTAAAAATGTTTTATTTTCGAAAATCGATGTGGTGGTTTTCAAAATATCTTGTTTTGAAATTCTTTATTGGTCGCCATTTTGTTATTTGATGAAATAGAAAATAATTGTAAATACAAGTGTTTTAGAGAACCGAAAGCAAATGCTGAAAGTTTTTGTATTTTTAAATATTCCTTAAAATAAGGGAGTTATGACGATTTTTCGAAAAACAAGAGAACGTCAATAACTATGAACTGGGGCTCCAAATCAAAAATTTGAGCTAAGAAAATTTGTTTGTTTTAATGAGTTCTATCTACCATTTTCGAGTGTAACGACTTAGTACTAACACCCTGTATATATATATACAGGAGTATTAACACCCTGTATATATATACAGGATGTTAATTAAAAAGCGGGCCATAGGCGTTTAACATGGGAAATCAGTTTTTCCTTGCGCAAAAGTTCCCAATTAATTTTAGACAAAAGTGTTTCAAATAAAAGTTGTAGATAATTAAATTGTACACCAGCATTACTAAACAAATTTTATTTTGCATGTTTAGTAACCTGTAAAATCCAAATTGAAATTCTATAAATATTGCTCATTTGTAGTAATAGCCAAGGAATTTAAACAAAATTACAAAGAAATGCATATCGTTTGAACTATCAGTAATTCGATTTTCAAATAAAAATTACTGATAATTATATTCTATCATAAGTCCTTAAAAATATTTTGTTTTTATAATCTACATCTAAATTATTGCTTAGATTTTATTTATTTTTATTTTGTAACCTGCAAATCGAAATTCTGACAATTCAAACGATATGCATTTCTTTGTAATTTTGTTTAAATTTCATGGCTATTACTACAAATGAGTACGATTTATAAAATTTCAAATTGGATTTTACAGGTTACTAAACATGTAAAATAAAATCTGTTTAATGATGCTGGTGTAGAATTTACTTCTCTACAACATTTATTTGAAACATTTTTGTTTAAAATTAAATGGGAAGTTTTGCGCGAGGAAAAACTGATTTCCCATGTTAAACGCCTATGGCCCGCTTTTTAATTAACACCCTGTATATATATATATATATATATATATATATATACAGGGTGTTAATTAAAAAGCGGGCCATAGGCGTTTAACAAGGGAAATCAGTTTTTCCTTGCGCAAAAGTTCCCATTTATTTTTACGCAATAAAGTTTCAAATAAAAGTTGTAGATAATTAAATTGTACGCCTAAATCACTAAACAGATTTAATTTTGCACGTTTGGTATCGTGTAAAATCGAATTTGAATTTGTAGAATAATTGCTTATTTGTAGCGATAGCCATGGGATTTTAACAATTTTACAAAGAAATACATATCGTTTGAATTGTCAAAATTTCGATTTTTCGGGTTACAAAATAAAATTTAAATAAAATCTTTGCAGTGATTTAGATCTACATTATAAAAACAAAATATGTTCAGTGGCTTAGGTGTACAATATAATTACATGTAATTTTTATTCGAAAATCGAATTTCTGACAGTTCAAAATAAATGCACTTCTTCATAACATTGTTTCTATTCCATGGCTATCACCACAAATAAGCAAGATTTATAGAATTTCAAATTAAATTTTACACGATACCAAACGTGCAAAATTAAATCTGTTTAGTGATTTAGGCGTGCAATACATTTATCTACAACTTTTATTTGAAAGTTTATTGCTTAAAATTAAATGGGAACTTTTGCGCAAGGAAAAACTGATTTCCCATGTTAAACGCCTATGGCCCGCTTTTTAATTAACACTCTGTATATATATATATATATATATATATATATATATATATATATATATATATATATATATATATATATATATATGTGTGTGTGTGTGTGTGTGTGCGTGTGTATGTGTGTGTGTGTATGTGTGTGTGTGTGTGTGTGTGTGTGTGTGTGTGTGTGTGTGTGTGTGTGTGTGTGTGTGTGTGTATGACAAAATTTTCTAATGTGATAACTCTAATAGTACAATACCAAAAATTATAATTCTTTCGTATTCCTCTTCGTTACATCCATGTGAAGAGCTGATTAGATTTTGATTAGAATTGATCAACCGGAAGTACCCTCGTTTGAAGATTTTAACAGTTTTTCTTGAAAAAACGATGTTAAATATCATTTTTTCACATTTAATATTATTATAAATATTAAAGAATATTTTATTCACTATACGATTTGAATGCATTTTATACTTCATATTAAATGGATAAAGAGTTAAAAAAAAATATAAAGAAATTAAATATCATATATTAGCCAGCTATATTAAGAAAATTCTGATTAAAAGGTGTCAGTTTCAAGTGTAGTTGACAGTATGTATGTGTTATAATTCTACTGAAAATATAGGATCTTTTGCTAGAAACTTTCTATGTGACATTTATGCAAAATACATACAACTGACGGAAGGTAATGTGCTGGTCACATCAGATTTTTTTTATTTATATTTTACCTCATCATTTTGCAGTGGTATTTTTTTAGCTAATATTATTTGAATTTAACAAATTTGTTAGATCTTTGGGTTTATGAATTTTATTGTCTAGCACGGTATAAAGGCCTGTGTCCACGATCCTAGAAATCAATCCGAGTTCTCGGATATAGGCCGCAATTCGATATCTCGGGTCGTGGACACTACCAACTCGGACGCAAAAATCGAATAGAAAACTAGAATGGAAAAATGCTTTCTGTCTCATTTTTTCGTACAAGTTGCTAATTTCATTTAAATGTTACCAATTTCTTGACGTTTGATCTTTGATAAGCTTGAAAATGATAAGATTATAAAATATTACCTAATTCTACTCATTTTTGATATTGATTATAAATAATTACTTATAAATAAATTAATATATTCGTTGGAAAAATTTAATTTACTTACTTTTATGTTTTATTAGTTTTTAGTATTGGTAGAAAAAGCTGAAGTTAACTTCATAAATTCGACCAACCTGACATCTGTAGTCATACAAGTTCAATGATTATGATCAAAAAATGTGATCGAGAACTCGGAACGATTTCTAGCATCATGGACACAGGCCTTAAGAAGATAAGTTAACGCCACTGGCTGTATTTCGTGGTCAAACATAGTACACTTAATTCCACACATATTCGCAGTGGCGCTAGTGCAGTTGGATTATTGTGTGTGGTTTATAAGATACTTGTTTAATAAGTTCAACGTCATTATTTAATTGTGTTGTGATTGAATTGCCTTAAATTTAAGGTATAGGTCTTTCCATCTGAAGAGACACCTGTGCGAAGTACGCATTTGCGTCTTAAAAAGAGAGGCAAATATGAGTAACAAGGAATACTACGCTATTCTCTGTTCTGCGTAATATCAGTTTCAATTTTCCTCATTGTGACATCGCTTGGATTCACATCGCGCTCAATTCTGCATTTTGACATTTGACCTACTCGTTTTGTTACTTGTTTCACATTGTTATTAATTTTTGTTTGTTTTCGCGGTATATTTGTTTTTGTTATTGTTTCTTGTTTGTTTATAATATGTGATTTATCGATTTAATAAAATATATTTCAACTTTTTAGCATTTTCATGAATATTTAAATAATACTGTCAATAACATAATTTAAATTAAAATTTATTAATATTTTAATAACGTTTACATTTAGAAAATAATAAACTAAAAACTATTCATTTATGAATGAAATAGCGTATGTAGAGTGTATTTAACGGGTGGCGTGCAATATAGGTACTTCAAGTGTTCGCACCGCTTTGGTAGGTTGTGCAGTATATCATATAAGCACCGCCTCTACGCGCAGGCCAGGTGTCTCTTCAGATGGAAAGACCTATAAGGACAAAGTAGAAGAAGCATTTTTTATGTATGTCATTATTTGAGTAACTAATTTAACATAATTTTGTGACAATTGTATTACTAAGATTTCAACATAACCCCATTTTAACTGCAAAATTGTAAGCTTTATAGCATTATTCACTTATATACACAGGTGTAAATATCTATCAATAAATATAAAATTTAATTATAATTGCACATGAAATATCTTGAATAGAAGTCACAGTGTCGGACTGGGACATATTTCTGAGTGTGGCGATTTGGATTACCGGGCCCCCTATTCTGGGCCATTCAAAATATTATTAATGACACAAAAATAATTATGAATGAAGGTTTTTTATTTTAAATACATTAATGAATGTAAACATTATGTAAGTACACAGGCTGACCCAAGAATCCTTGACATTGACGATTAACATGGGAAGCAGATTTATTAAAATACTCCTTCCATGGGGATTTCAAGCAATATAAGAGTTATGATGTCGGTAAATTAAACAAAGTTACCACAGCAGAAGACCGTTTGAATTGTGTATCCTTATTTGAGAAACAATACATAGACGAAAACGGTAAATTTTTAAATGGATTATTTTTGAAAATAACTACAATTTTTTTATTTATTACCAAAGATAACTGTACTAGTTGTATAGAGTTAGCAGTAATCTAATATAAAAATCGCGTCTGAAACACGTATATTTTGGCCGAGATTTGGCACATAGATTAAATAACGCATATGCGAAGTATGGATTACGAAGTTAATGAATATGAATATTTAAATTGTAAATATATTGTCAGAATCATTTTTGGATCATTTTCTTTGTTGTAATCAAATCATATTAATAGTGAATGGTGAATACTATTAAAGATAACCTTTTTTTGTAAGTGCAATGTTTATAATTAATTTTCATTTTAATGCTATCTTTCGCCCAGCAAAATATAAAACGTTAAAATCATTGAAGTACACAAAAATTATGGCTCTAATGGCGGTTTGCACCAACATAACTTAATTTTTAAGCGTTTCTTAAATTGATAATAGGTATTACGTTTACATAAAATATCAAATGAATTACTATGCATTGTTGTTTCGATTTTAATTTTTGCAGAATTTAACTCCTACCTTAGGTATTCTGTTTCGTGAATAGATCTCATACTAAAAATTTTAATCCGGAATAAAAATGGAGTTAGTTAACTCTCAATTTAATCATTTTTATAAATCTGGTAATGAAAGTCTACTGTATGAAAAGTGAAACGTCACATCAGACCACACAGAACTTAAAACCTAAATTTTATATCTACTACATAATAGATTTTGCACGTGCCCGTTGAGCACATATTTCTAGAATACATTGGCTAACGACCGGGATAAAGATGGGGTTTGGGGTGAAGGCAGGGATAGAAGTAAGCCTATATTAGCGTGTAGTTTTCTTTGACTTACTCTACGCTTGTTTTCTGATTAAAATTAGACTCTTGAATTATGTTATATACTTGATCTACAATCAGTTCTTTAAGACTTTTCTCTTTGTCATATTGAAAACTATTAACTAACTAATAGATATGATAGTTACAAGTTTAGACCGGGCCCTTTCGCTCGCCGGGCCTGTGGCGATCGCCACAATGGCCAGTTCGACGCTGGGAAGTCATATAATATACAGTGGCGGATTGTCGCCTGTAGTCTGAAATTAGTTTACTGCCTAAATCCAACAATTATAATAATTTATTTTTGTCTAATTAATACTGCTATTTATTATTGCAATCAAGTTTACTTTATTGTAATCAAAAATTTATGTTGTAATTAGAATAAATACACACAAGAACAATTATAATAATTTATTTATGTGATTGGACATTTTCTTTGTTGGAATCACATTATCATAATTATAATCAAGCATTTCTTTGTTACAATTAAAAATCATTTTAAAAATCCTAAAGGGATATAATTAAAGCAACATTTATATTCATTAAATTACTACCTAAATTCTTAGTTTTTGGCAGGTTCTTTAAATTTGCGAATTTACACGCGGCAATTTTGATTCATTTAAAATGATTTTTATTCGTTGAAAATTATTCTTCGGAAATCCGCCACTGTTAATATTACCATGAATTGGGAAGCCCCAATTATTTAAAATCCTTCAACCTTTGAAATGTACCGATTTTGACTCTTAACCTTCATTGGGATGATAATTCAAATGGAGTTAAAACCGCTAAATCTGAAATCTGACTGCTTCCCAGTAAGCTTTAGTTTTGTTATAATCTAAATTTACAGTTTTAGAACAGAAAATATAGAAACCGCACATGTTTCGTAGGTACCCAACTGCAAGTCAGGATATTAATCTTCGAGTGAAAAAATGTCATAAAAGATAGTATATAATTTGCGAAATATGTTTTTATCTACGAAATCAAGTTTGTACTAAAACTGTATATACTGGTAAGTTAATATTGTTCTTTTGCCGTGATCTTTTCCTATCAAATTTACTTGAATCACCTTTCTTTTTACCTCCCGCTACCCTTGGTAAGGGAGGTATTGGGATCGTGCTAAAAATCGCATATCGAGATTTTGGTAAATGAGCACGTTTTAACATTTTCACGATAATGTCTGTGTATGTGGATCCTCCACTCTAACTCAAATACTATCATTCAGAAAATTTTGAAATCTTGTATTTCGAACTTTTACTGTATTGGAAAGAGCCCATTAGATTTTGGCGAAAATCGGATAACCGGAAATGGCACTTTATTAGAAGCTCAAAATAGTTTTTCTTCGAAAATTACCTTTAAATGTTATTTTTTCGAGATTAATGTTATTATAAAAATTAAAGATTATTAAATTTTCTATAGATTTGCATTAATACTTTTTCTATATATTTTATGGATAAATTTATAAAATTATCTATAATTTAAATCCCAAAGCCTACGCTTTAAACAAACAAAACGCATATATGTAACTGACAGGTAAATGTCACTATCAAAGAACTAATCATTTCAAAATAATAGTAATGTTTTAAAAAGGAAAAAGCAAATGGAACAATAGAAAAAGAATTCAATACAGTTTCCAGCATAAGTAAATATGTAGATATGTATTTAGATTAATAAAAATTAACGATTCACAAAAATATTTAAGCTATTCCTCCTTTTTGGATTAGTGAATTCTATTCTATCTCGGTATTTAACATTTAATCTTCATTTTATTATAGTTCCGGTGGCTCAATGGTTAGAGCAACGCCTCATATCATGAGTGCCCTCGGAGCTCTGGGTTCGAATCCCACTAAGGCATGGATGAGGGCGAATGTGAAACCACTCTGTAATTGGGATTTAATGCTGTTGAAGGATTTAAAAAAAGGTAGTTACTTGGATTAGATTAGACTATATTTTATGAAATAAACTGTCAAAATTGCAGTAAAATTCGCTAATTCAAAAATTTGTATTAACGTAATCTTTTTTGTGACTCGGGCTGTAAATGGCGGGAGGTATTGTGATGGCCACACCAGATTTTTTACGTTAAATTGCTGAAAATAATATTATTTAATATTCTTGCTATAAAACGAATTAATTTATATTTATTAAATAGTTGTATGTAAATGAATTTTATTACATAATACATAGTTTTAGAAATACTACATAAAATATGTTATTTTTTCTTTCTTTACCATGCTTTTTAAGCATCCAAGGCATGTTTGTAACACAGGAAACATAGCGCGAGTGGCGTTACCTTAGCTTTATATATATATATATATATATATATATATATATATATATATATATATATATATATATATATATATATATATATATATATACCGTGTGTCTGTTTTAAAGGTGTACATAGGAGATTAACATGGGAAATCAGTTGCTATTTCCTGCTCGCTTAATTATTTTAAGCAAAAACGCGTTAAATAAAAATTTTAGGGCATAAAATTCTGCATCTAAATCAATAAATAGAATTATCTTTACATGCTTTGTAATGACAGAAATTAAATATGAAAATTTCGAAAATTACGTTGAAAATATCGACAGCCATGGAATTGAACAAAAAATAAATGCTTGACGCTTTATCAAATTGTCAGAAACGTCAAATAAGTTAACTTACTTTGTGACAGATAAAACATCAAGCATTTATTTATTTTTTGTTCAATTTCATGGCAGTCGATATTTTCAACGTAATTTTCGACATTTACATAATTAATTTCTGTCCTTACAAAGCATGTAAAGGTAATTCTGTTGATTGATTTAGATGCAGAATTTTATTTACTAAAACTTTTATTTGACGCGTTTTTGATTAAAATAATTAGGCGAGCAGGAAATTGCAAAAAACTGATTTCTCATGTTAATCTCCTATGTACACCTTTAAGACAGACACACGGTATATATATATATATATATATATATATATATATATATATATATATATATATATATATATATATATATATATATATATATTAGATAAATAATTTACATTTGTGAAACCACAAACTTTGTCAATAATAAATATTTTTATCAGTAAAAATGTACAATATCTGATTATTTAAAATTACAACAAACCATTATTAAACATCATTTAATTTTATAGATTTTATTTGATAATTGACAACTGACAGGTGATAATTTTTTGGTTTTTGTGAACAAGGTTTGCATTATGACCAATAAAAGGGCAGAATTTATATCCCTTTCTAAACCAATGCTATTTTCTTACATGAAACGAAGTATAGATTTATCGTTAAGTTAATATAAATGTATTCGAATGTTGTGTTTTCTTCTTATTTAATATAAACTTGTTTAAAATATCGATGATTTATTGTTGTATCGTCTCCTACTTTTACATTTTTAATTTGAACAGCTAATATAAAAAATTGTGTAAATCAAGCTTTAAAGTACAGCGCCATCACTGCCATCTATGATGCAAATTTTAATATTTATATTTTATAACCTTACAAAATGTTGTAAATAAAATTGTGGTGATACATTTTAAATCTGTGCTTCCGAAACGTTAGTTTATGTTATACAGAAATTTAACTTAAAGGTAACATTATAAGTTCTGAAAGATTTTATATAAATTTATGAAATTATGTTTCAGACGATTGTCAAGTTGGAAAGAATTCATGTGTTCATCTGTTCCATTTGCGAAACGAATCTTCGCTAGTTAGGTAATTAATTGATCAAAAAGCAATCATGGAGAGCAGCACGGAGATTATGGAACATTCAACAACTAATTGTCAGAAGTATGAAGAACTTTATATTAAAGAAGAACTTAAGAATCAAGAAGCAGTAATGGACACGCAACAATACACGGTTAGCGGTGATGTAGACGTCGAGAATACAGCAACAATAAATAATTATCCAAAGTTTGAAGAAATTTTTATTAAAGAAGAAAATTTACAGGACAGTGAATTATATGGAAATGTTTTGCAAACTGTAAAGAAGGAAGAATATGTAACTGATAATGTTATACAAATTGGCAATGAATGTTGTTCAGTATGTGAAAAAATATGTCCACCACACCGTGATTTAGAAAGTCGTATGAGACGTCATATACATTGTCCTACTTGTCATAAATTATTTACACGAAAAGATAGTTTAAATAAACATATGAAAATACATAGTGGAATTAAGGAACATCAGTGTACGGTGTGTTATAAATTATTTACACGAAAAGATGCATTAAATGTCCATATGAAAATTCACTCTGAAACAAGAGCATATAAGTGTCCGACATGTAATAAATCATTTACACATACTCATCATTTAAAAGACCATATGAAAATGCACAGTGGAATAAAAGACTATAAATGTCCAACATGTCATAAATCATTTACACAAAATAGTCATTTAAAAACCCATATCAAAATTCATAGCGGAATAAAAAACTTCGAATGTACAATATGCAATAAATCATTTATACGAAATTCTCATTTAAAAAGACATATGAAAATTCACAGTGGGAATAAAGACTATAAGTGTGAAACACGCAATTAACAATTTACACTAAGTCTTTAGCCAGACATAACACAATTCATAATAAGAGAATATAAGTGTCATGTAAAAAACCATTTATATCAAATTAAGCAAAATTATAAATAAACGCATATAAACATTCAACATGTAATGAATTTTATAAACGATCTTCTCATTTAAAAGACCATATGAAAATTCGCAGTGGAATGAAAGACTATAAAAACAGAACTCAGCTCTCCGCTTGACGGATCCGTTCGTCCGACTAACCTACGACGACCTATAATGAATGATTCATATCTCGGTTCATATGCTCAGAATACTCTTCATCCTGTCTCTATTCGTTCTACATTAACACTTGTAGCATTGTGTGGTCGGGAAACTTCGGATCTGGTGGTGGGGATAACTTCAGCCCTTTTGGCATTAGGAAGGCATAGCATTTGTGAGACGTAGCGTTTCGGAATTGTAGGATTAGAACACCTGGCACGCACTCGTTTCTCATTTTGTCATATATTGTGTACTTTGTCTCATTTGCTACTATCATTTAAAAGTACATGTTTGTGTCTATACAAAGTCAAAAAAATCGGATGTGGCTTCACATAACCTCTCGCCAGATATTTTACCTGGTTGTACGCATAAAACGAAAAATATTTTTAAATACAAATACATATATTCATGTCTCACTACAAAATAATTCTCACATATTTGCAAAATCTATGGGATATTTTAAAATAAATTATGTACAATACTTACATTTTCTTTATGTTCAATATCCTGAAATTTTCTTTTTCTACTTTCCTTTTCTTTTTCTTTATATTCGTCATTTTTTCGCAAATTCCTTTTATATTCTTTTTTACGTATATTCTTTTGCGTTGTTGACTTTTTTTTATTTTTATAATCTTCATAATAATATACAAATATTTTTGACAGAGGCATACAAATATTTTTGACAGTGACATTTATGTGTCAATTACAAACATTTGAATTTCTTGCCTTGTAGTAGTTTGATCTGAGATTTTTTACATCAAATTATTTTATATGCCTTTCTTTATCTCTAAATCTATAGAAGATATAATAATGAATTTATATTTATCGAATAAAGAATTTAACGTTCTTTAATATAAGTATTTACATAAATTTTCGATAAATAATATTTAGACGATTTTTTTCTTGTAACTATTACTTCCGGTTGTCCAATTGTTACCAAAACTGACTGGACTCTTCCCATTATTGTTAGATTGAGGAATCCATAGTTAAAAATGTCTTAAGTGTCATAGTATTTGAGATATAGTGAATCCAACATCCACACACACATACGGACATCATCGTAAAAATGTTATAATCGTATACTAGGGACCTTAAAACGTGCTTATTCATTAAAATCTGGATATGCGATTTTTAGCATGAATACAATACCTCTCTTAGCGAGAGGTAAAATATGAATACGTGTACTGCAAAGCAGAATTGATTCTATTCTATTTTTGCTGTAACCTGTTCTTAAAAATCAGTCGTATACGAAATCTTTTCATCAGTAATTCATTACTTAACACATATAAATTGGTCAAAATACCCATATAATTTGGTTATGTTTATTATAAAATTAACCGTCGAATGTAGAGCTGAGTATTTATAGTAAAACGCCGGAGAAATGGATCCCTTAAATGGATAGCTAAGTAATGGGCTTTAAGCCATAAGCAAATTACAGATAGTAGAAATTTAACGCAACAAATAATGATAATTCATAGTGGGACTAAGAAATTTCAATGTTCGATGTGTGGAAAATCATTTACACATAAGTCTGATCTTAAAAGGCATATTGCCACTCATAGCCGTGAAATTAAATCCACTTGATGTGTATGAAATAGAAAAATATATGTGTAAATTTGAATATTTAAAACTTTACAAACTAGATATGTAATTAAAAACATAATTGAAAATTGTAGTGATATTACCTCCATACTTAATTCAATTAATAAACAAGTAATAATAAATTACATTAATACTTTCTAATCATTTTAAGCGATGCGTGACATATATTTTCAGGTCAGTGATTACCGTCACTTATTTACAATGTAATAGCAATTAGAACAGTTTTAAGCGAATTTCTACTTATGCCGGACAACGTATACCTTATCCCATTATGTACATGTATTGTTACATATACATACATATGTATATAGTTTTAGTTATATTTACTAAAAGTATTATTAATTATTGCGAGTAATTATGTTTTACATATTACAGAATAAATACATTTGATATATTTAAGGTATTATTTCTTGTCATTGTAAATCGCCAATTGAAGCGCTATCTATTCACTTCAAATCTTCAAGATTAAACAATGTATCTATATCATGTTTTGTGTTTTCGTGCCAGTAAAGGTAATAAAAAATGTGTAAATAAAATATTATGCTACAATGTCATCCATGATGTAAATTGTAATAATAATATTCTAACCTTTATTTCAAATTTTTTAGTAAATCCAAAACGTCAACTAATGGACAAAAAAAAATTTCAAAAAAAATACAGTGTATTTGAGATGGTTCTGTCATGTTAGTCTCATATAAAAGTTTGCCAAGTAAAAGAATTCATGAATATAGATTTTTTATAGTTTAGGGATATTAAGAAAATTAAATTCTAAATATTTATATAAATAAAGAAACAATAAGTACGAGTACAGTTAAGAAAAATGTATAACTGTTTCTATAAATGCAAAAATTCCATCGAAAATCACATATTTTTCGTCTTTCGAAGATAACTATAAAAGTAGCTGGTATTTGAACTTTTTTATACTCATGTTGAAACTGTCACTTGAAATATCGGTACGTAGTTTTTTGTATAAATCTGTCGTTTATTATGTGTTACTGCAAAAAAAAACTTCCTTGTGAGCAACTATTCCTATATTACCAATGTATTTTCGCTCTATTTTGGTTTTAAATATCTCAGTTCACGGCTTTGTAAACCTTTTTAAAAATTTGCATCCGCAATCCGCCAAAAGATTACAAATATACAATACGTAATAAACAATTTATAGGATGTGTAGAATAAGTTGTCCAACATGGAGTTCTCGAGAAGTATAAGAGATACGAAGTCTGTTAATTTTGACAAAAGCTGCCATATATTATTAAGAGAGCATTTTAATGGTGTTTTTTAATTTCAGAAAATATATAGATCAGTAAATATAGACGAAAATGAAAATTTTGCAGTTATTTTTTTTTTTGTTTTTTTTTTGCAAATATCTTCCAAATGCGAATTAATACTGCCCCTATTCTGTAACTTTAGCAATAGATAGTATGACTTACGTCAGAGTTTGAGTGTTGTTTGCGTCGGATATTCTTGGAATCGCTCGAGGTTTTCGTCTAGTAACTTTATTGTGCATGGCCATGTGGATTGTTGTTGACATGTTAGTATGGTACGTGTGTTACGAATTTTTCTTCTCCAATAACTAACTATTAACAATACTGCAACCCAAGCAGTAAGCACTACAATTTTTCGTACTCCACGTCTGGGTACCTATTCTATAACTTTAGTAACTTTATCAAGATCTTGATCTAGGTATACGTCATCGTTTGATTTTCCCCCTCTCCTACGATAGATTTGTGGATAATACTAGTAATTTTAGTGTCCCCATATTGTTGGTGTTTTGAGAATGGATTAACAATATATTTAAATCCGATATTTTTTAGTTGTAAGTTGTGTAGTAATTTATTTATACATATTATAATATGTATGTTCCATATCCTTTAGACTTTTAGAGTAAATCATGTTGTGAAATTATTTTATATCTAATGAATCTAATTAATGGGAACAGCTTTATAACCTATGCATATACTTACGTAATTTTATTGCATAATAATTATGTACAACTACTCTATGTGATATTTATTATTTACTTTGCAAAAGTAAAAAGGGGACGTAAAAAAATAATGACAAGAAAAACAATTCATATACAGATATTCTTTATTTGCATATGTATTATAGCTTTTCATTTATGCTTTCTACCGTCACCGCTATTCTTTTTAGAATTATAATAGCATTATTAAATTATTTGTTCATGTTCGCCACTTCTTCTTCACCCATCTCCTTGGCTTTAATAGACTCCACACCGATTTCTTTAAAATCTTCAGCATGGCTGATTGTATATTTATGCAGATTCTCTTTTTATTTATCTATATGAATTGGTAATAAGAAATTGGCTTGCATATGTACTTTTGGATGTACCTCCAACTTTTGAAGTAGTCATTGTAGCTATGGCAGTGACTCGTTGTATCGCTAGCAATTGGTGCACCAATGTTAGCGAAACTGTTACAACGGGTGTTGTTTCACCGTTGGCGGGAATTTGGAACATAATAGAGATTTTACTTTCTAAATTCACCCTTTCGTTACCTAAGAAACAATGATAAATGTCAATGTTCGTTTTGAATACATATCTTCAAAGTCTAATAGGAATCATACCTATTCATCTTTCGAAACAATGTACATCTAAATCACTACTTTCGCTTTTCCCTTTAATTAAAAAATTCTTTCCAACTACCTATAAAGTTATTTGTACATGTTTTTCACGTCATTTGTTTATCTTTTTATCGCTTTTGTGGAAATTTGCGATAAATACGCAAAATCTAAAGTACAAAATGGCTGGCTTATACATGCCAGCAAGTTGTTTTTAACATTGCGTTTGTAGCTTCCTACAGTTAAAAAGTTAAATGACATCAGTACCTAGTTATAAATTCCTTTAAATAAAATTGTTTAAAAAATTTTTATCATCTTAACGTCAAATAATTTAATAAGTAATATTACTTAATAAATACTAAAATATGTAGGAATTCGCTAGATCCGCTTACTGATATCCATAAGAATAGATGCATAGTCGATAACATGCCAACTGACATTCTTATTCAATCTGAAATTTGATTATCGTACATGCCGATTTGTCTTCAACAAGTATAAACAAATTAATGTTAAAATAAAATCGAACGGCGTGACACAACATCGTCAAGAATTAGAAATATTTTTAAACCAGGAAAAAATTGATATAATTCTTATAAGCGAAACACACTTCACTGAAAAAAATTACCTTAAAATTCCCAAATACAAAACACACCACACAAATCATCCTGACGGGACGGCGCACGGAGGAACAGCTATCCTAATTAATGAAAGAATTAGACATATTGAATTAGAAAAATTCGAAAAAGACCATCTGCAAGCCACAAATATAAAAATAAACGATATGTACGGAGCCCTCACTATTTCTGCCGTTTACTGTCCTCCTAAGCATCCACTGAAACAAAACGATTTTGAAGAATATTTTAATATATTAGGTGATAGATTTATCTCAGGAGGGGATTACAACTCCAAGCATACCATGTGGGGCTCAAGAGTGGTAAACCCAAAGGGTAAAGAACTTCAAAAAACAATCTACAAAAATAAATATAACTACATAAGTACTGGCAAACCAACCTACTGGCCCACCGATCTAAACAAACTCCCAGACTTACTCGACTTTTTCATAACGAAAAACATATCTCAAAACTATATTAATATTGAAGATAGCTTCGAATTATCATCGGACCACTCTCCTGTTATTATTAATGTAAGTTCAACTGTAATAACAAAATCAATAAAACCCTCACTATATAACAAATATACAAATTGGGAAAAATACAGAGAATACTTAAATAAAAACACGAATCTGCAAGTACCACTCATGACACACGATGATATAGACACAGCAGCTGAGAATATCACAAAACTTATTCAAACAGCTGCATGGAATTTAACACCAACAATAAATAACAACAAAGAGCACATAACAAATTACCCCAAAGCTTTAAGAGATAAGATAGCTGAGAAAAGGAATATAAGACATATTTGGCATAGAACAAGACACCCCAGTGATAAGAATAAATTGAATAAACTTTGCAAAGAAATAAAAAAAGTTATTCAAGAAATAAAAAACGAAACTTTCGCGGAACAACTACGTAATCTCTCAGCCCTACCTGAGAGTAATTACTCGCTATGGAAAATAACGAAAAAGTTAAAAAGACCAACAAAACACATACCTCCCATAAGAAAAGAAGACCGCACCTGGGCTAGAGAAGACTCAGAAAAAGCTAATGTTTTTGCACATTTCCTATTTAACACATTCCAACCAAACTCTATGCAAACACCAGTTGACGAAGAAGACAAAGTAACAGAAGATGAAATCGAAGATTATTTAAAATCACCCCTGCAGTTATCACTACCTATTAGACACGTAACCCCAGCGGAAGTCAAACAAGAAATTAAGAACTTAAACATAAAGAAATGTCCAGGATATGATCTAATTACCGGAAAAATCTTAAGGGAACTACCCAAAAAAAACAACAGTTTATCTTACTAATATTTTCAACGCCATGTTACGAACGTCATATATTCCGACGCAATGGAATTTTGCCAAAATAATCTTAATACATAAAAACGGAAAAGCTCCTAACGAATCATCATCATACAGACCAATATCACTGCTCCCTCTCACATCAAAACTCTTTGAAAAAATATTATTGAGGAGACTAAAAAGCGACATAGAAGACAAAAACATAATACCACCACATCAGTTTGGATTTCGTGCAGGGCACTCGACAATTCAACAAGTCAATAGAGTAGTAAACGAAATTGAAGAAAGTTTACAAAACCGTAAAGTATGTGCTGGCGTATTCATTGACATAAGTAAAGCCTTTGACCGTGTCTGGCACACTGGTCTATTATATAAAATAAAACTATTACTACCACACCAGTACTACCTTCTACTAAACTCATATCTAAGTGAGAGATACTTCCAGGTTTCCTATGAAGACAGCAATTCTGAAATATATCCCATTAAAGCTGGAGTACCACAAGGTAGTGTATTGGGACCAATACTCTACCAAATATACACATCTGATCTACCGCGCCGAGGCCAAGATGTTACAACAGCAACATACGCAGATGACACTGCCATACTTGCTTCTCATGAAGATCCAAACGTGACTTCTGAAATTTTACAAAGGTCAATAGATGAAATTAATAAATGGGCGACAAAATGGAAAATAAAAATTAATGACGAAAAATCAACTCACGTAGTCTTCACAAACAAAAAAGTAATATGCCCACAAATCAAAATAAATAACAACACCCTGGAAACCAAAGAAGACGTAAAATATCTAGGAATGATACTTGATAAAAGACTTAACTGGCAAAAACATCTGAAAACAAAAAGAAAACATCTAGACTTAAAACTAAAAAAAATGTATTGGCTAATCGGAAAAAAATCTCAACTCTCTCTAGAGAACAAATTACTGTTATATAAAGTCACTCTAATTCCAATATGGACTTATGGAATCCAGCTGTGGGGATGTGCGAAAAAATCTAATAGAAATATTATCCAGAGATTCCAAAATAAGACCCTGCGCATGATAGTAAACGCTCCATGGTATGTCAATAACCACACCATACATCAGGACTTGAAGATTCCACATATTGATGAACAAATAAAGAAATTTGCTATCAGATACGAAGATAAACTAAACGATCACCCAAACTTCTTAGCCGTGAACCTACTCGACAACGAGAACGATGTCAGAAGACTTCAACGAAGCAAACCACTAGACTTAAGATTTATCAATTGCAATTAATATGTCATCAATTAAGGAAGCTCTAACGAGTTCCTCCTTACACACATACGCTTGTAAATACATCAGATTTGCTTGTTGGCCTACTAGGCCAGTTGTAAATATAAATTGGATAAATAAAAAAAAATAATAATAATAATTAGTATAGTTTCAACTCCTTACAAAAAGAGGAAATTAAAAACCATTTAAATTCAATTAACACAAAAAATTCATAGTCAAAAGTTAAACGATTCAATGATGGCGCCGAAACAACTGATAGCTTCGATCTGGATAATCAAATTGCAAGATCCTATGCGTGCTTGGAATCCCGTCTCAAATTCACCGCTGGGTGTGACGTCATGTCTCGCAAATCGGTTATAACCGCCGATGTTCGATGATATTCGCTGGGAAATTTTCCAAGATGGAACGCATATCAATATTGGTAAAAGTTATAGAATCCATACACGTACTTTAATCGCGTTGAGTGTTTATCCCGTAAAGTCAATCCGGTCGAATAAGCTCAACCCGTTTGTATTTTAGGGTCGAGTTGAAAATTTCAATCCGGTTAAAAGTACGTACATTCCGATCATTTCAACCCGCTAACTTCAATCGGGTCGAATCCATCCATTTTCATGCGGGTTGAAACTATCGGAATAAACTAGGTAAATATGTTAATATTGCTAGGTGTATCATAGATAGCACTGTAGTTTAAAGCTTATTTTACACAATTTTTACCTCTCGCTAAGAGAGGTATTGTATTCATGCTAAAAATCGCATATCCAGATTTTAGTGAATAAGCACGTTTTAAGGTTCCTAGAATCCGATTATAATATTTTTACGATGATGTCCGTATGTATGTATGTGTGTGTGTGTGTGTGTGTGTGTGTGTGTGTGTGCGTGCACGTGTGCGTGTGTTTGTGTGTGTGTATGTGTGTGTGTGTGTGTGTGTGTGTGTGTGTGTGTGTGTGTGTGTGTGTGGATGTTGGATTCACGGTTTCTCAAATACTATAAGACTTAAGACATTTTTAACTACGGATTTCTCAATCTAACAATAATGGGAAGAGTTGATTAAGCTTTGGTAACAATTGGACAACCGAAAGTAGTAGTTACAAGAAAAAAATCATCTAAATATTATTTATTAAAAATTTATGTAAATACTTATATTAAAGAACGTTAAATTCTTTATTCGATAAATATAAATTCATTATTATATATTGTATAGATTTAGAGATAGAGAAAGGCATATAATAGTATATTATGTTATTAGGAGTAGAAATCGGTCTTTTTGTGTTGAACCCAGCTATTACGGCCGAGGCGCTAACCGAGGCTAGGCAAGCTGGGTAAAACACAAAAAGGGCGTTCTACTCCGAATGACATATACTATTTTTTCTTCAAGTGTTTCAAACAATTTTTTGACATTTTTTTGGAATTTTTAATTGTAGTGTTTGCAATTTCAGCCAAAGCAGGCTGTGTACACTACAAAACAAAAACAACACAACTGTCAAATAACAATTTTCAATATAATATGTGTTGCTGTGACAACTGCCGCCGCCAGCGGTGAACTAAAACACTAACATTTTTTTACTAGTACAACAATAACATTTTTGTACTAGTAAGACAATGAACATCTTCTATAGTGTGTGTACAGGAGCATAATATGAATATTATAATACGCTTGAAGAAAAAATAATTTCATGTAAAAAATCTCAGATCAAACTACTACAAGGCAAAAAATTCAAATGTTTGTAATTGACACATAAATGTCACTGTCAAAAATATTTGTACATTATTATGAAGATTATGAAAATAAAAAAATGTCAACAACGCAAAAGAATATACGTAAAAAAGAATATAAAAGGAATTTGCGAAAAAATGAATATAAAGAAAAAGAAAAGGAAAGTAGAAAAAGAAAATTTCAGGATATTGAATATAAAGAAAATGTATGTATTGTACAGAATTTCTATTAAAATATCCCATAGATTTTGCAAATATATGTGAGACATGAATATATGTATTTGTATTTAAAAATATTTTTCGTTTTATGCGTACAACCAGGTAAAATATCTGGCGAGAGGTTATGTGTTGGCCACATTAGATTTTTGTCTATCATTGCATGTGCAAATTTTTCTTTAAAATTTACTTCACCTTCCTTGTAAAGATCAATTATTTATTTTGATTGTAATGAGGTTTTTTCACGTGGCATCAAATACATATTATATAAATTTAACTAAATTTGTTCGTGATTTATTCTCTGTGTGAATATGTAAATCAAGCTTTATACAAGTATCATGTATAATTTCAAGTTTTGAATCATGCAGTTCTAAAAAACATCTTGAAGGTGGTGGCACTGATGCAACCGATTTCTGAAATTCCTTTCTACAGGTTTCAACACTCGGTCTATTTTCTGCCGAATAAGATTCTTCAGCTAAATCAGGGTTGTAGGGCGGTGTTTATAAACCTCTGCATTGAGATATCCCCATTAAAAAATCACATGACGTTAGATCGGGCGAGCGCGCCGCCCTCGAGATGTCACTTTAAATCGAGATGAACCGTCAAGACACATTGCCCTCACAATTCTAACCCCATCTGTTTTCCGTTTTCCTATTGGCAGTGAATGACAGTATGTCAGTGGCGGTGCGTGAATTTAGAATGAGGTGAGGCCAGATTTATAATATCACAATACGGGACATATCGATGGATATGAAATTTGTGAGAAAAAAATGCGCCGCAGGCGATTTTTTCAAAATTTTCAAGGTCAAACGTGTTTTAATGCAAAGTAAGATAATAGAGTTCTTTACAATAAAACAAATTTAACAAATTCTTAAAAAATAAGATTGGTTAAAAGTTAAAAACTAATAATTTATTTTATTGTAAGAAAACAGTTACATAAATAATTCATTTAAATAAAATATTAACATAAAATTAAGAAAAATTCTATAACATAAGTAACATTGTCAGTCTTAAATAGTAAAAAATATTTTTATATTTATATTTCTTTTGCGATTTTAAAGCTACTAATAAATTTTTATTCACTGCTCGGAACGAGAGAGGCCAACTCATCGCTTAGCTCATCTGCAGTAGTGTAGATGTAGAGCGTAGAGAGGGTAAAATCGTTCCGTCTTACTCGCACTTATGTATTGCGCTATTATTGTCCATGAGGACAGTATAATTTGGCCTCTATGTGTAAATTCGCGTGAAAATAACACTATTTGCATGGTTATTTGGCATATTATAGTAACAATGATTGTTTATGAGTTCAAGTATTGTAGATTTCAATACATTTTAAATGAAAATTAAAATTATAAAATTTCACAAATGTTTTGAATTAAGGAGGTGAGGCCTGGCCTCACCTGCCTCATCTGACACACCGCCACTGCAGTATGTATTTTGACGTCACAGATGTGAGGGATGTTATTCATGTCTATTTTTCGCGTAAATATTTTTACTTAATTTTTTTACGAAAATAACAAATTATTATTATATTTGTTATTACAATGAAAAATATTGCATAAACTTTCGTTTATAATACTTTTTAAGCATAAAGTTTAATTCACACAAAAATTTTACTTTCAGTTAAATGAAATATTCAAATAAAACTTGATATGTTATTTATAAGTTTACTTCCTCCTACTTTACCTAAATGGACCTTTCCAATTTAACGGCTATCTCTTTCTATCGCTGCAAATAGTAAGAAAATGGCGCGAACAACTGCCAGTTGGGCTGTCAAAGGAAACTTCAAAAATATTGCAGTCATTAAAATACCTGTATTCTCAGTGAAAATTTGCATCGTTAGACATTTTACTTTCAATAAAAGCTTTTGTAACTTATTTCGATAAGATTTTTTAAAGTTATCCGAGATATTCTCACATTTTACGTCTAAATGTTTTAGAATCAAACGTCATAGATGTCAGTTGTTCTTACTATGCGCAGATTCCCATTGCGCATATCTTCTATCTCTTTAAATTGGAAAGGTCCATTAATTTTTTTACAAATATAATTTGAAAATAAATGTATCTGTAAATCAATCTTTATACGTCAGTGCCATCTATGATACAAATTATAATATAAACATGTTATGACCTCTAAAATAGCAGGTAGCACATATAATTTAGCTATAAATAATATTAATTATATCATAATTTCCAGATGTGTTCAACGTAAATATTTTATTATTGTTAAAATGAAAGTGTTCCACTGATATTTCTACATTTCTCCGTCATCAATAGCTTCGTTTGATATCTCTTTAAGATGACATATGATGGTGTTTGATTGCGCCACTTGAAGTACTACATCAACTCTTACATAAATAAAGCTTTTGTGGAAGTCTTCCTTACTCGAAAACCATTTATATTGTGGATCAAATCTTGACTCGTTTAGAAATGAATCAAGAGGATTTCATGGACACTCAACTTCACCCGGTGAGAGGTGTAACAAAAGACCAACACACAGCGACAATAACAAATTATCATCAAAAGTTTGAAGAAATTGATATTAAAGAAGAACCGCTGGAAGAAATATCCCAAGACTGTGAGGTGTATAAAAGTGTATTGAAAAGTGTTAAGAAGGAAGAATGTCTAAGTGATAATGATGAACAGAGAGACAAAGAATATGAGAATTCAATTACTGGAAATAATGTTATTGAGAAAATTGAAAATGTTAATTCAAACTGTTTTAGTTGTGATATATGTAATAAGTATTTTCTGCAAAAATCTAACTTGGAAGAGCATCAGAAAATTCACAAAGAAAATGAATGTAAAAAAATATTTACTAAGAAAAGTCTTGTCGATGGTCATAGTAAAGAACATGGTAAAATAAAGAAATATCGGTGCCTGACGTGTAATAACACATTTAAGCAAAAGGGTAATTTAAAAATCCATATGACAATTCATAGTGGGGTGAAAGATTATAAATGTACAATTTGCAATAAACTGTTTAGACAAAGTAGTCATTTAAAAACCCATATGGATAGACACAGTGGAATAAAAAACTATAAGTGTACAATATGCAATAAACAATTTACACAAAGTGCCGGTTTATCGTCACATATGAAAATACACAGTGGTATAAAAGACTAGAAATGTACAATATGCAATAAACTGTTTAGACGAAATAATGATCTATCTAGACACATGAAAATTCATATTAGTAGTAAGGAATAGCAACATGTTGTATTACCATACTACACACTTATATTTTTTTTAAACAGTTAAAGATACAAAAAATGTCGTTGTGAGACAAGAATATGTAACATAGGGAATACGATGTTTATATTTTAATATTCTGATTGTTGCTTCCCTAGATCAAAAGCATAAATACAAAAAATGTTTAGATTTAAAAATTGCACCCAACGAGTGCTAACTTTTTGCCGAGTAAGAAGCCAACGGAAAATAGCAAACCCTCCAAGCTCTGAAGGGAAATCACCGCTAGAATAAAGGTTTGAATTGTGCTACTTCTTTTTGGCTCAACTGTATTTGTATTAGGTAGAGTGTCCAACTAGAGATTGGAAGGCTCTGGGTTCAAATCCCAGTGAGATCCATGAATTTTTCACAAATCCGTCTTCGTTATTTATGTATTTTAATGTCCAAATTAGATTTGTATACAAAATATCTGTTATTACTACAGAAGTAAACAATAATTATTTATATGAGTAAAGTATGTCTTTTTTCACGAGAAGGAAAATTTGTCGAACGAGCCAAAGGCGAGTGCGCAAATCCTTCGAGTGAAAAAAGGTATAATTTAGTCACGAGATGCATACAATTTTTTTTACATCTGCAATGGGAGCGTGAAAAAAGTACCGTAGCGTTTCATTATTCCCCCTCGCAACGTTAGAAAAGTGCACTTTTTTCACACTTCCATGTATTAAAAAAGGCATACTTTATAAACTCATTTTAATGAAAAAATGGTACTTTTTTAACAGACCTAAAATTAAGAGTCGAAACGTCGGCCAGGAAATATATAAATAATTTATGTAAGACTGCGTGTCCGATTATTTCCCATTCTTCCAAATGTACAAGGAATGTTTAGAAAATATTTAACACTTATAATTTTTTTCTTATTTATACAGCTGCTCTTGGTTCCCGTTTTGTTAATAAATTCACCTTCGGTTGAATTGATTGCCCCCACCAGATGGCATATAGTACTGATCAAAATAAGTAAAAAAGCTTAATCAACATAGGACTGATCTTCAACTGTTTCCGAGAAAATCGAAAAATCGAAAACAACTGACAAAGATAGTGATCGAACAAAATTTTGTCTATGTCAGTAATTATGTGGGTGACAACGAAAAGGAGTTTTTTAAAAAGATTTCATTTGGACTTTATTGTACAATTACAGATGGTTTTTGAATTTACAGACAATAAAGACAAAGTTACATTCAATTCTAAGCTTATATACTAATTTTTTATGCTGATGCGCATAAGTGTCCTCTTCTTGTAAAGTAAGCAAGACCGGACTCGTAACTCAGTAAATACATAGAATATAAAAACAAAATTTTATATGAAACGTTTTTCTCAATTTCTAATAGTTACGAAGTTATTGAAAATTAAATATTGATCAAGGTCGCCACAACATTTAACATAGTACAATTATTTGATTTTTATTTAAAAAAATCAAAAGCACATCTAAGATGACCTCTGAAAGATAAAAACAAATAATCACATTTAATCAAAGTCGTAACTTCATGGACTAGATTTGTACTTTATGAAACAGTGCTTGGCAGGAGATGTACAGGACGATCTGTGTACATGGCTAGATTTGTACGTTATGACACAGTGTTTGGCAGCAGATATACAGGGCGAGCTATGTACATTATGATGTTGTATACCTAGCCTATCCTTGGGCACCGCTCGTAAGCGTAGCATAATATAATGAAGTTGGCCATGTTGTAAATCAACCTTTATACTGCAGTGTCATCTATGGTACAAATTGTAAAATTAACTATAACCTAACAATCCTGCTTGTGCCTACAGCAGTAAGATTAATGATTTTATAACTCTGTTTCTAATTTTTCTCCTTTACTGATATTGCGTTAATATTTCCAGAAGTCGATCGTCTGAAAACTTTATTTTACTTAACGTCTTCTATTGATATCTACATTTCTAAACGACATTTCTTTCACCGTATTATCATCATTTAACTATTGTTAGGAAGACAGAAGTTCTCATGGATGTTTTCTTTATTTAGAAAACTATAAAACACCATATTGTAAGTATATTTAGTTATTAAATAGGATAAAGTAGTCATATTAAAAAGTTCACTGAGGTAAACAGCTAATAATTTGATATTAAAATATCTTATAATTTGAAAATTATAGCTATTAGAATACCTAGGAATGTTATGTATTTCATAACTGCCGAAGATGTCGGTGTGAAATCCGAGACGTAGAGCGAGGATTTTAAAACTTCTAAGGCTTGTTATGATTAATAACATCCGTGGTTTGTTCAATAGGTTATCGGTTTCAGAAAATTTAGACATTATTGATAATTACCATATTTTGAAATTCTCTTATTAATGCTACTTTCAGATTGCTATGGTTAACAGAACAATTATGTTGACATATGTCAATATGACAAATATTCAAATTATGTGCTTTGTTCCATATGTTTATTACTTTAGAATAAAGTAGATCGTATTTAGAACGCTAGGTTAACGTTATCTGTATGTATTAGTAAAGAACATTATATTTTCATTTTATTTTATTTTCATTTTGTAGACCGTTATTGACAAGTCAGTATGGTAATAATATTATCATACAGATACAGTTATTACTTAGTTACTAGTCTACTTTTGTACATCTAAACAGTGGAATAATATCCTGAAACCGGCAAATAAGTTTACATTTTCAATATCATCGCTCATTTGCTATAAACACAATGTTCGATCATTTTGTTGTATGTATTTATCAATTTTGATTTAAATTGTTATTCATAGGACTCATATTTTATTGATGAATAAATAATTTTATAAATTTCATGTAATATACGTCTGTACATTGCACATAAAATGTGTCCTCTTTTCATATTGGAAAATTACACCATTGAAATTTCGCTATGTACATTTGTTTGAAACACGAAAAATACGACAATTATAAATTTCTAGGTTAAAAACAAAGGTTTCTGCACTAGTTTCTTATGGAATAGTGATTTTACTGACAAAAAAATATTTTGCAAAACAATTAAGTAGCTTTTGTTAAGAATTGGATAGTTTGTTTATTCAATTATAGTTTAAAACCCTTGAAAAGGTAAAGTAAGAAAATTATTAGCAATTAATATGCTACGTATAAGTTAAAAACCGTATGTCGTTCCCTCACCCGCCCTTAAATAAGTCAAGTGCAACACAAGCTATGCAGCATATCGAAGTTCTAGGATAAAATCGAGACATACGTTCATTGAATTTTGTAGTGTATTTTTATTTAAATAATTATAAAAATAAATCTGGAAATAATGGGTCGGTCTAGGTGCTACATATAATGCTTTGCATAAGAGATTTACTTTTATGACTTTCTCGGCCTTTAAAATTTAGCAAAAATTTCCTTGGTAAGAAATACATATAAACATACAAACTACACTTTTTAGGTCTATTATTATTAATTAATATTAATTGAAAAATACAATACCTGCTATAATTATAAATTGTATTTTATTTTGTAAGTCCAGCAAAATTCATGCTCGAGAGTCCATAATAAACCCGTTTAGTGATGACGTAGGCCAGGTTTCCAAACAAGAAAATGGTTGCCGCCTTGGTAACGGTTGTTACGTTATTTAAAATCATATACATATAATATATACTACCATAGTGAGTTTACAATGTTAAATGTTTGTGCCGAATTGAAGATATGGATGCCATAACGAAACGCTAATAGAAAGGCGCGAAATTTAAACGTAAAAAAATATTTTTTCTGAAACCACAAAACTACATATGTACACTGTAAAAGCTGAAAAGAAAATTCAATAATAAAATAAATGTATACATAAAACAAATGCCAAAATAAGCTTTGTAAACAAATACTAAACATAAAATAGCTATTTGTGTATTAAGAACGCAAAATAGAAGATTGTCGATTGAGAGGTTCTTGCCGCGCGACGTAGGAGCACGGCATTCCCTCGAAATCGACAATGTACATTTGCGCTCGAAACACAAACAAGATTTTTTTCTACAGTTCTCCATCATAACAAAGAATAATAAAATGTACACTTTGTACTTATACTTGCTACTCAATAGTTTTGCAGTGAAGATAGGAACGTATTCAAATATAACATCAAGATATTGTTTTGGCTTTCGTTTTTTCAAAAAATTGATGCCAATTTTATAATGAATATTATAAGTTTTTTGTATAATTTATTTATTTCAAGTACATTAAATTAGTGCAGTGAAAAAGTGGATGTCCATTGCTTCAATCTAATCTAAGCATTGTATACTTACGTTTTTGTAAATAAATGCCCTATTTTATTTTCACAGCAATGCGGCATTTTGTTTGGTTATGTAATATACCGACAGAGCAGTTATATCAGATTGACTTGTGAAGGTGGTAAATGTGTAACTACAATGCCATTTATTCCTAACTAAACGTTTCTATTAAGAATGTAGACAAGTGACATTTCTCAACATTGTGTAGTTAGAAATTTGGACTTTCTACTTTGTCGCGCATGAGCGGCAAAGTGACATTTTGCGTTGACAAAGAGAGCGCAAATGGCTATTTTGTATATAGACTGTAGAAAAATAAACTTGAAAGACGCTGGCTAACAGAAATGACAGGTTGCTGGACTGCCAACTTAAATAAAATCCACTACAAATAAAGAAAATAGTTTTTATAATTATTGAAAAAGTAATGTAAATTAAATATTGGTCGTACTTTTTATTGTACAACTGAGCTTTACTATTTTGAAATGAAGAAATTATATAAAATATGTATTATAAGTTAATGCACAGTTACTTCTTTTTTCATTATGTGGTAGAATTTACACTAGAATTAGCATCTCGTTATGGCGCCCATCGGTTCAATTCGGCACAAAGCTGGACATTGGCACCATGATGGATGATCGGTCTAGTACATATACCTATTAACTATTTTTTAATTAATTCTAAATATGAAATTGTCACTTTTAAGGAAATATTCTTGGCTGCTAAGAAATTTATTTTAGTTTCACGACCATGCGCATACAAACCCATTTACCACTTCTTGTGAGCGATGCAGATATATCTCATATTCTTCAATGGATGTACAATACATTGACAAGATAGGGGATTAGCAGTATACTAGTTAATAGGTATATGGTCTAGTGTATATATTTCCTTGTCTATATTTAAAATTGACCGTGAAAATAGTAGTGGGAGATTTCCCCTTCTTCAAATTTTAGGCTCTTTAAAAGGCACAGATGAAAGAAATATAATTGTTATTAATATTTGTTACGTCCTGTAAGTTGTACAGTGCGTATTTTAAGGTTTTATTTTAAATTTGTTTTATCATGGTGATGTACTTCGCTGCTAACTTCAATCATTATAGCATTTCACGAAAGTCGACCGTTTTTACCTGACGCTATGAAATGTGCTCTTTCCTTCTTGTACTTACGACAATGTATAAATCTATCTTTCTTACTCTTAAGCGTTCCCTAAAAATGCATTGTGTATCATAAGGTTTCTTATATCTAAAACTATTAAAATTAACCCTTAAGCTTAAAATTAATATTAATAAAAACTATATACATATGTCAAGAACTAAGATCTCATCATCAGTATTACATCAAGGGAAAGTTAAACAGAGTAGTCAAGATTAGTCAACATATCAACAATGCCAGAAGTTCTAACAACTCTAGAGAGAGTTATTAGGACCTCTGTTTAACTTTTCCTTGTTGTACTACTGATAATGAGAACTTTGTTTTTATTAAAATTAATTTTAAGGTTGAGGAAATTTTAATAGTTTTAGTTATATTTAACCTTGGACTCTATCTATTATTAATTTTCTTATATCTAGTTCGTAAGATATATAATTTAAATTAGCAACGAATACGCCATTTTCTTATTTGGAAACCTTCGTGACGTCACATTAAACGGTTCTATTTTGATTATAGACATCTGCTGCATCGACTAGATCAATTGGTTTCACTACCTGACATATATAAATTAACTAAATGACGGCATCATATTGGAATGCTATTATTAGAGAAATTTGACTGTAGAATATATATTTTTATAAATTCATGAGAGTTCTACCTTATATATACCTACTACTAACTCCACGTATTTAAAAGTATTTGGAGGTCTTTGCAGAATGGTGTGCATATATTAATACTTCTTCTTGTGAAAAATTCATATGAATAAATTATTATTACATACTCGCATTAATATTAATAATAAACAGTTATTTATTGGCTAATGTAAACTACTGTGCATTACTGCAATTGTTTCTTATTCCATAGTATACTAGATTGAATTTAAACTAATTTAGAGAAAAATAGTGAAAAACTTCTAAATTATTGGTTTTAGGCATTAGGATACCTTTAATAATATATGAAGATATTGCAAAAAAAAAAAAACACAATTGAATAATAAAATATAGCATGTTCCATTTGAAAATGACGAGTTATATTCATTTAAAATTGAGTATATTAGATTCGCTTTATTTAACATTCTGTTTAATGAAACTTTAAAAAAATGTGTGAGAACATAGAGTATAGATATAAGTAGTACAGAAAAAGAAAATTAATTTTTACTATTAAAATAATTATAGTACGCCTTTATGAAGCAATGCGTGTATTATGTCTTTATTTAGAGAAAAAAACGGAGTAACTTGGCAACGCCGAGGAAAAAAGAGAATAACAGTTGTAGATTTCTAAATTGGCGATATTTCTTTACCTATTAATTTTAGAAAAATAGTGTAATGAAGAAAAATGTTGAGAATGAAACTGTGCATCGATGAATACCAAGTTTGTTTTCCATTTGTTTCTTATGTACGCAACAAAAGAAAATATACATTTAAGGCACGAAAAATAAAACAATAATTTATGTTTGATGTTTCTGACATATCTGACAGATTTGACATTTCATTTGATTTAATTATTATTAGAATTTGTGATCATTTTCTACTCTAGATTGTCTTCCTATTATTCTAATAATAATAAAATCAAATGAAATGTCAAATATGTCAGATATGTCAGAAAGACAAACATAAATTATTGTCTTATTTTTCATGGCACTCTGCTAATTACCTTAATTCGTGTATTTTCTTTTGCTGCTAACTCGTACATAAACAATTGAACAACAAGCTTGGTACACATCGATGCACTTTCTCATTGGGAAAAAAGTAGACACCCGGTATATATGTTTCGTAAGAAAAAAAGTTTTGTTTCAGATAATAAACTGCCAATTTGTGAAGAATTCATGTGTGCATCAGTTCCATTTTTGCAACGAACTTTCACTAGTTAATTCATTGATCAAGAATCAGTTATGGAGAGCAGAAGCGAGACCGGGGCACATACAACAATAACAAATTATCAAAAATTTGAAGAAGTGCATATAAAAGAAGAACCATTGGAAGAAATACCCTGGGATCGACAATTATATGAAAATGTTTTGCAAAGTATAAAGAAAGAAGAATGCATAACTGACAATGATGAGCAAATTGACGAAATATACGGCGACAATTTAATTACGATAAATAACGATATTCAGAAAACTAAAATTATGAATACAAACAGATTTTGTTGTACAATATGTAATAAGAGTTTTATAAATAATTACCGCTTGAAAATGCATATGTGTATACATAGTGAAAAAAAAAAAAGATTTCCTCTGCCATATCTGTAATAAATATTTTAGAAAAAAGCATGATTTGCAAGTTCATATAAAAATTCACACAGGAATTAAGGAATATGAATGTACTTTATGTAAAAAATTATTTTTACTAAAGCGTCATTTAAAAGACCATATGAAAATACATAGTGGAATAAGAGATTACAAGTGTACAATATGCAATAAACAATTTACACATAGAAGTAATATATCGCAACATATGAAAATTCATAGAGATATAAAAGAATATAAGTGTGAAATATGCAATAAAGTATTTACACAAAGTAGTACTTTAAACAATCATAAGAAAAGTCACAATGAAAGCAGAGCATATAAGTGTTCTACATGTAATAAATCATTTATACTACGTTGTCATTTAAAAGATCATATGACAAGTCATAGTGGGATAAAAAATTATAAATGCACAATATGCAATAAACTATTTACACGCAGTAATAATTTAGGCAAACATATGAAAATTCATAGTGGGTGTAAGGAACATAACTGTTCAGTTTGTGATAAATCGTTTAGACAAAAACATCATCTCACAACTCATATGAACACTCATAGTCGAAAAAATAATTTCACTTGATGTGTATGGTATTGTAACTTCTTTTAACATTTATGACAGTTTTTGTAAAACGACATGCACTATTAAATTGCTTTATCATTGTGAATTATAATTTGTTAATTATAAATTGTAAAGTTGTATTTATAGTGTAATATAATGTAATATACAGTGTGAACACTGAAAACTGTGACATACGCGTTTAACATGGCAAACAGTTTTTTTTTCAAATATCATCTGTCCCGCAAGACTAAAGAGTATCTAAATACTCGTTATTTATTGGCTTATTATTGAAATATTTGCAAAAGTTTAATGCAATTTGACAGTTATCAGTATCACTTTTAATTTATTAATGCCCAGTTTTATAAAAGATGGATAAGTAAATTACTAGCAAAGTAAAATTTACTCTTAAAGTAAAATAGTTGATTCCAAAGATTTTCGTTTTATAAAGCAAGAATAAAAATACTAGCTAAGTAAATCTAGAGAATAAATTACTCCATCGATTTTCGAGGAAGTAAATTTTATTCTGTAGAATAAATTTGACACATCAACATTAATTTAATTAAATTCATTATAGAATTCATCTCTTGCATTATTTTTACATTTATTTATTTATATCCAATATATTTGCTTTGTCTATTTCTGTGTAATTTTTTCCCCGTTCTCTCTTTTTTCCATGTTAGTTGACACCTGGCACTTTATGACACACTTTATTTTCTATTCTGACTTTTGGATTTATTTCGTGTCAGAAACATGCAGAATACAATATTATTAAAACATTCTGCGGCACATTGCTTGGAATAGATCATCTTCAATTGGAGATTAACATTATCGTCAGTAGTGGTTTCAAAGGATACCGTCTAGTAATGTTTTATCCTGGTTTTATCAATCTCTATTATGCTCCAGTAGTGAAAAGATTAGCCGGTATAAGAAACCGTAGCCTGAGTACTACGGTATTCACACACTCTTCATGTAGGCACTTTTTCTTGTCCCCAGTTAAAATTGTAATTGCAAGTTCATAAAAAAATAAAACTTTATATGCACTCTGGTCTATAGGTTCTTAATATAGTGAATAACAATATTAAATGTGTATTGTTATAGAAAATATTAAAATATTTATATGCAAAAATCACAAAATAATGACAGATGCCATGTCTCTGTCGGTAAATCACTAGGATAAAATATTTAATCTGCAAGTAGTTATTTTACTCTGTAACTTATTTTATAAAACAGACATTTTTATTTACTCGTCGATTAAATTTACTTTCAAAGTAATAACTCAGCAGTTTATTCGATGTTTATAAAATTGGGCATAAGTATAATAATCATGGAAACGTATTAAGTAGCTGAAATGGTTAGAACAGCCGCCTTATATTTTTATAATTGTTCTATTTTATTGTAAAATAAATTATTAAAAAATCTGATGTGGCCAGTACATTACCTTCCGTCAGTTCTATGTATTTTGCATAAATGTCATACAGGAAGTTCGTTGTAAAAGATCCTATTTCTTGTACATTACCTTAGGCAGTTGTATGTATTTTATACAAATTCCATACAGAATGTTTCTACCAAAAGATCCTATATTTCCGGTAAAATTATAACACAAACATATTGTCAATTGCATTTGACACTGACACCTTTCAATCAGAATTTTTTTAATATAACAGCTGTTTCGTGTTATAGCATAGTTGGCTAATATATCATATTTAATTTTTTACCTTCCCTCACCTTAGGTAAGGAAGGTATTGTCTGGTCAAAAAATTCGGTGGTGAGTTTTTGATGAATAAGCACGTTTTAGGATCTCTAGAATACGATTTTACTATTTTTACGATGATGTCTGTATATATATATATATATATATATATATATATATATATATATATATATATATATATATATATATATATATATATATATATATATATGTCGGAGATTGTAATATCAAAGCATGTCGTAACGATCATTTAATGAATCAAGTATTACATGAATCACTTATAATCTTTTAATTGTATTGTCGTAATCGAAACGTCAAGCATTGTAGGCTATAATGCTTGGATGGAATCAGTGTGTAGCGGTGCTCAGGGAGTGAGTGCAGGTCCGCCTCGCTGAGATCATCACGTTTATATTATCGCTGTGGTTCTGAAATAGTGTTGGTCGACATAGAGTTTGCCAGTGATACTACCCCGCGACATATATATATATATATATATATATATATATATATATATATATATATATATATATATATATATATATATATATATGTGTGTGTGTGTGTGTGTGTGTGTGTGTGTCTATCACCCGGTTGCAGAAACGCTAATAAAAATTAATCATTTGTTAACAAACCGTTAACGGCTAATCAAATTTTTAATTAACCATTAACAAGCCGTTAACGGACAATCAATCGTTAATCAAATTGTAACAAACATCAAAGTTAAACAACCGTTAACGGGTTATTAACTATATTTTGGGTTGCACAAACAACAATCATCATTTAATTAACAGTTAACAAATAATTATTTTTAATTGAAACTAGTACGTCAATTAATGAACAATCAATTTGACATTTGACTTTCGAATTAAATTTTAGGCGTGTTATTCTGTATTTATTTGAATAATAAATTAATATAATATTCTTTATTGTATATCAAATTTGGTAACTTATAACAAAGGTGAGTGGTTGGTAGAACAATTACTATTTTTTAAATAAGTACATACATATATACAGTTTTTACAAATGATTACAACAATTAATACAAACAATGTGAGTCCATGCATAAACTATTCTTTGAGATATATTTTTAAACAATACCTACAGGCCCTAAATTATAGAACAAACATGCTGTTACGTAAAATTAGAGTCCTGATCCTGACCACTTACAAACTTTATTACTATGTACTTAACCTAGTAAATCAAAATCAAATATGTATAAATAGATAAAAAAAATCGGATTTTGTAAGATAAATATAACTGACTGTAATGAATTCAAATAATTTAATACTTACGTAAGTTTAAATACGAGTAATACTTCTGATTATATATTACCTGACTGGTTGTAATCTATCATTGAAGTAAATTTTCCCACTATGATTTCTAATATTCCCTACACGTTGTAGGTAATAAAGGCGCGATATTTGATATTTAAAAAGGAATCTGACTTGTCAGATCTTTCCGATATTGAAGAACCCCCATGCAGAGTACGGCCACGTAGAATACGAATGTTACGAGAAAGAGAAAATCCCTTCGAAACCTAGAACAATATAAACGTTAGTATTCCATCAAAGAATCGCTTTGTTGTCTGTAAGACAATTATCTAACAAAAATGTGTATTTCACATTTTATTCACCTATCATTCTTCCAGAAAATTAATATGTTATTAATATTTATTTACGTTAAATTTCAATATACACGATAGTATAAATCAACCTTGATGTAAAACTTTTCGAATTTGCAAGAACAAATTGAAGAATAGTTTTTGTACTAGAAAAATTTCACACAATCTTAATTATATTAATTAAAACAGTACTTACTGCTCAACAAGAGACATCAGGGTTTTCTTCTCCCGCTCGGAATAGTTTTTCCTTTTATTTTCCATTCTCTGAAACATTGTTATACAGAATTCTTGCGGAATTAGGCGGGCGACAAAGACAAACACATTACGAACGATCAACTGGTAATGTGACCGCCTTTTTCATTGTTATTATCTCATTTTAATATAGACGCATGCTCGTTATACCATTTTTCGTTCAGATTCACTCAGCTTCGTCGTCTAATTATTTGTAAAATACTTACATCTACACAACGTTCTGCTTCGCAGTGAAAACTGTTGAATCAGCTGTTGATTTGGCTGTATCACGTGAACACCAGGGACAAATAATCTACTAACGTGAACACAGCGCGGTGTTGCCATCTATTACCACTAATCAACGGCTCATCACATGATGGAAGATTAATAAGAGGTTGATTTGTTTTGTGCAACCCGATTTGAATTTGATGAACATCAATATTTGATGAACAGTTAACTGATTACTGATTTGATTAGCGTTTCTGCAACCGGGCATTAGTGTGACAAAATTTTCTAATGTGATAACTTTAATGCTGATATTCCAAAAATTATAATTCTTTTGTATTCCTCTTTGTTACATCCATGTGAAGAGCTGATTAGATTTTGGTTATAATTGGTCAACCGGAAGTACCCTCATTTCAAGATATTAACAGTTTTTCTTGAAAAACGATGTTAAATATCATTTGTTCACATTTATACCTTGTTCCATTTAAGCCATTCAGTATTGCAGAGCATAGGGAATAATTTTGACCTCTCTGATTGGATGAAATTGGAGACAAGAGACAAGTTTACCCAATGTAATTTCGGCTACTTCAAGTTTGCGCTGTTGCCAGCTCCATCTACTGAATGGCTTAAGTGGAACAGAGCATAGAGCCAGTTGCATAAAACGTTGTTAGCTGATTATGTGTTTAACTACACATTGTAACCATGGGTACGTATCAAAAATACATTGGAAAAACATCCTTGTCAAAGTTAACGTGATTAAAGTTAACAATGATTTATACAACTGGGCCTAAAGAATATTTTATTCACTATACGATTTGAATGCATTTTATACTTCATATTAAATGGATATAGAGTTAAAAAATTATAAAGAAATTAAATATCATATATTAGCCAGCTATGCTATAACAGCTGCTATATTAAGAAAATTCTGATTGATAGGTGTCAGTGTCAAGTGTAGTTGACAGTATGGGTTATAATTTTACTGGAAATATAGGACATTTTGCTAGAAACTTTCTGTTTGGAATTTGTATAAAATACATACAATTGCCTAAGGTAATGTACATGATATATAATCTTTTGCAAGGAACTTTCTGTATAACATTAATGCAAAATACATAGAACTGACGGAAGGTAATGTGCTGGCCACATCAGATTTTTTTTATTTATATTTTACCTCCCATCATTTTGCAGTGGTCTTTTTTTAGCTAATATTATCTGAATTTAACAAATTTGTTTGACCTTCGGGTTTATGAATTTTACTGTCTACCACGGTATAAGAAGCTAAGGTAACGCCAGTAGCTGTATTTCACGGTCAAACATAATACACTTAGTTCCACGCATATTCGCAGCGGGGGTAGTGCAGTTGGATTCTTGTGTGTGGTTTATAAAATACTTGTTTCATAAATTCAACGTCATTATTTAATTGTATTGTGATTGAATTGCCTTAAATTGAAGGTAAGGACAAAGTAAAATAAGCATTTTTTATGTATGTCATTATCTGAGTAACTAATTTAACATAATTTTGTTACAAATGCATTACTGAGATCTCAACATAACTCCATTTTAACTGCAAATTTGCACTTACAATTATATACACAGGTATAAATATCTATGAATAAATATAATATTTAAGTATAATTTCACATGAAATTTCTTGAGTGGAAATCATATAATATACAGTGGCGGATTATCGCCTGTAGTCTGATATTAGTTTACCGCCTAAATCCAACAATATAACAGAAAAGTGTAACGGTCAAACTTAGGCGCGAAATTCAAATTCAGTTCTTAACGCTGCGAACATATTTTCAATCCCCGTGTATTTCTTACCAAGGAATTTTTTGCTCAACTTTAAAGGCCTAGAAATCTCATAAAAGTAAATTTCTTATGCAAAGCTATATGTAGCACTTAGACAGATCCTTCGTCTCCAGATTCGTACAACAACATTCACATGAACAACTGTGCACAGTTTATAATTATTTACATAATAATACAAAACTACAATAGCTATTTGTGTATTAAGAGCGCAAAATTGGACATTGCGAGGCCATACGAGAATACAGGCCTGAATACTCAGTTCGTAACGTCACAGCGAGCCTCTTGCTGTCACGCCACGCCTCGAACGCTAACATTGTAAGCATATGAAATGTACGGAATTTTAAATAAATAGGATTGGAGAATGTAATTTATAAAGATATACAACTCCTAAATAACTATTTAAATATTATGTATTACCTATTTTATATTCATAACTAAACAAATTAAATAAGAAATAAGTTAGAAATGGCCTATATATATATATATATATATATATATATATATATATATATATATATATATATATATATATATATATATATATATATATACGAATAAACTCATATTTCACTTTAAATTATTTATTTTTGTTCCAATTGTACAAGAATGAAAATTATACAACACAGAACATAATATGAAAATGATAAGAATGAAATTAAAACTGATGAATGAAAGACATTTAGGTGCTATTTTGTATACGAGTCGTATTATTTATTTTAATATTTTAATAAACACTACATTTCAGATTTTCCGTTATTATTATATTTAAGATAAAATTGTCTAACAATATTCCCCAAATATATATATATATATATATATATATATATATATATATATATATATATATATATATATATATATATATATATATATATATATATATATATATATATATATATATATATATATATATATATATATATACTTATAAATGGTATGTTGTTGAGCCCAGTAAATTATCGGGTCGCTGTTGATCCCGGCATTTCTATATGAGATAGAAAAGTATATTTTATTTCATTTTCTATGTCTTTTCAACATAAGTCAAGGCATTTGTAGAGGGGAAACAAATTCTGATGAATAAAGTTTTTAGATACTAATAGGACTCTGTTAAGCCCAAATATATAAACAGTACGCTAGTGAGCCCAACTGTATATTGAATATATCAAGTATACTCTATGAGGCCCGACATTGTTGCCACCAAATTATATTACACTATTGCAGGGAGTACCTAAGTAGGGATCAACAACGTTGCTAATCAGTGGTGTTTTACTTCTTAATTAATATTAATACTTTACATAACATAATTTAAGGATATTTGAAAGATTTTCCAGTAATGTTTTATTATATTTCTGACAGAAGAGAAGGAGCAATTGATTCAAAATATTTTTATTGCCCTTACATCCTATCTTGATTTATCGTAAAGTATAGCGTATTTTTCAAAAAGAGATATTAATTACTCCTTATCCAGTTTGATTTTTTAAATTTTAAATCTGAATTTACAATTTAAAGTTGTCAAAATGAAAGTTATTTATATTATTTTCGTCAGAACAAGTGCGTATTCGAATATTGTGGATTACTCAACCTTTCCCGGTTTGACCGGGACAGTCCCGGTTAAAGTCCCGTCCGGAAGGATTAAAACTTGACCATTTTCTGCGTTTGCTTACGTTATGTTACGTTATTTTATGTTTCTTACGAAAAGTACAAAATGTTATATAGGTTTACATAAGTTGATATTCTCATTATGTTACGTTAGGTTTTGTTATTTCGTAATTTATTTTAAACAAATGAATCCTTCTTATAGAAACTGTCTTCTGAAACGAATGACAACCGTAAAAAATATGACCTGAGAGAGAGAGTATCATAGTATGTATTTGGTAATAAATAAACAAGTAATTTTTATTATGATAAAGCGTGAACGGACTAAATACAAACATTTAAAAAACATATTAAACAATTTCTTTTATTTATTTCACTTGTTTTTAAGTAAATTGTTTACTTGCTAAAACTACTATTAGTCAAGATATCTACTTCAGAATCAAATCAATAAATTATTAGATAAATAGGTAAGTTAAATATTATCTCTAAGAATTCAATTTTCGAAGCTGATTTTTTACAGATTTTTCATGTATTAATTTATCAATACACACATTACAGTCACTTAAAGTTTAACATTTGTACGTCCTGTTAATTATAATTTATATCATTCGAAAAATAAAATATGTACAATTTCCAAAATATAAAATAAATGGGAACACACATTGTTTCATAATGTACATATATAGCCCTGTACATACCTTGCCTTATACATTTTCTTAACGTACAAATATTGTCGTGTACATTTCCTGCCTTATACAAATTCCTAATGTACATAGCTCATCCTGTACATACCTTGCCTCGTACATTTTCATAACGTACAAATTTTGTCCACGAAGTTGGCGCGGTTCCTACTTCGCGCGCTCCCAATTTAAAATGTACATTCCGGAGTTCAGATCTTCATTGAATCAGAATAGGTTGATAATTGAGAGCACTTAATACTGATAGATGACGTAGGTATTGAATTGTGGATATAAATTTTTTTTAAATATGAATAATGTAGGTTTTATATACAGGTGTAGCAGCTACGCGAGCTACCTAAACTATTTTTTTTATAATTAATCATACAATAAAATACTATGAGACAATCTTATTGAAGACCAAGGGGGACATCCGATTAGAGAAGAAAATATTTTTTTGAAACCTGTAGCTCTCAGTATCACAAAGTTATAATTTTTAAATTGATATGGGATATATTTTTTGGCTCATAATCATTTTATATCGTTACATATGAAAAATATTAAGAAAAATTCAATTGAAATTTAATGGAATTTGATGTTTATAAATTGGAACGAAACATAAATATTTTTTAATAAGTTTATAGTGTTCTATTCTATTTGATTTCTATCCTTACTAATTCAAATTGACGAATAGCATTTTATGTTTTTCATATATAGCCTACTGAAAAATAACAAAAAAAAGTGTGATATAAGATAGATATCGTGGAGGTAAATCATCAAACACAGACACACTGACAGACATCATTGTAAAAAGGGTGAAATTGTGTTGTAGGAACCCTAATTCATGCTTATTTATTGAAAAGCATTACCTCCCTTATAGACCGGGTGCTAGTGCTACATGAAAAATGTATCATGGTATTCCAAATACTCGTCCTTGTTACTCACTATTTAAGTACCCAGAAAAAAGACGATCTACCCCGCTGTGGGTCATAACCTAAAACTGTTTTAAAAAATATTTTAGAATCTTATATTTTAAATATTAGAAGTGTAAAAAAAACAAAATTGGTTGGTGTCATTACTGTTTTATTTTTACTAAGACCAAGCGACGTGATTCTTTTAAGAACGAAAGAAAGGAAGAATTTATCCAAATTTTCGTCCAAAAATTTGACACATGTATAAAATATAATGCTGTACGTCATACGTCCGTTAAATAATTTTGACGGTAGCTACTCATTTCGATTTATAACGTAAATTACTACAAAGTTTTATTTTATACTGTATCACATTTTTCAATATCATTCGATGGTTCGACTTTTGCGCTTTCAGAATAATAAATGATTTCACTAAGTACTTTAGGTATATTATGAAGCGTGATTTTACATTATATTCTTATAAGGTTAAACGACCCTTTTAACAAAACCAATCTACAAAAGGGGGTTCCTAGAACGGGCCAAAGTTTTATATGCGCATTTTAATGAAAGTAAAAATTGTATAAATCAAGCTTTATGCCACAGTGCCATCTGTAATACAAATTGTGATACAAACATATTCTAACCTCTACAAGTATTTGAAGAAAGCATAAACAAACATTTGGTATTTCGTAGGTTCAACATTATTTATTTTTATCTTCATTGTATATACAAATACTGGCATTGTATAACATAAAATAAAGTTTGTTATAAAAATAACGGCAAATACAATGTGTTTTATTTATCTTGTACCGGGAGCTAGTTCTATGTAAAATATATGTAAAATGGTATTCCAAACCAATGACCCTTGGTGCTTACTTTAAATACCTTGGAGAACAAATTGCTGTTTTTCCCGATTCCCGGAAAAATACAATCTACCTTTGTGGATCATGATCCAAAATATATGTTTAAAAAAATATTTTGTATTTTATGTGTCTTAGGGTAAAAATTGTTAGTTGACTAAAACCCAGATGGAACAGCATGGGCAATTTTTGATAGGTAAAATTCATAGCTATAAAAGAATTTACCGCCCCATGTAATGATTGAAAATGGCTGGCATTTAATATCGGCTATCATTTACGTATACATAATGTCAATTTATGTAGGTCCCACACAGAGAATACTTAGATAATAAAATATTTTTTAAAACAGTTTTGGGTCATAACCCACACCTGGGTAGATCGTCTTCTTTTCAGGGAAGCCAGCATATTATTCGCCAGGGTATTTAAATTTAAAATGAGTACCAAGGATGAGTAATTGGAATACCATGATACATTTTCACGTAGCACTAGTCCTCGGTCTATAAGGGCGGTAATGCTTTTCAGTGAACAAGCACGAATTAGGGTCTACACAACACGATTTTACTATTTTTACAATGATGTCTGCCAGTTTGTCTGTATGTGACGATTTTTTCCTCCACGATATCTCATCAAACTTGGAGAGTATTTTTTTTTTTCTGAATTCAACAATATAATTGTTTTATATCCTATAAATTTGATTTTTATATTTTTCAGTAGACTATGTATGAAAAACAAAAATTGTTGTTTGTCAAATTGAATTATTAAGAATGGAAATAAAATAGAATAGAACACTATTTATAAACTTATTAACAAATATTAATGTTTCGTTTCAATTTAAACTCATTTTTTTACTTCCCGATGCCCGATACCCTTGGTAAGGTAGGTATAGGGATCGTGCTAAAAATCGCATATCGAAATTATGGAAAATGACCACGTTTTATGGTCCCTAGAATTCAATTTTAACATTTTTCCGATGATGTCTGTGTATGTGTGTGTGGATCCTCCCCTCTAACTCAAATACTAACACTCAGAAAATTTTGAAACCTTGTATTTTGAACTTTTTCTATAATGGAAAGAGCCCATTAAATTTTGGTGTAAATCGGATAACCGGAAATGGCTCTTTACTAGAAGCTCTAAATAGTTTTTCTTCGAAAAATACCTTTAAATGTTTTTTTCGACATTAATGTTATTATAAAAATTAAAGATTATTAAATTTTCTACAGATTTGCATTAATAATTTTTCTACATATTATACGGATAAATTTATAAAATTATCTATAATTTAAATCCCGGGGCCTACGCTTTAAACAAACAATACTCCTTGGCAGTTATTCCAATGTATGTAACTGGTAGATAAATGACACTGTCAAAGAACTAATCATTTCAAATTAATAACAGTAAGGTTTTTTAAAATGTAAATAGAACAATAGGAAAAGTTTAAGCTAATTCTCATTTTTGGATTAGTGAATTCCATTTTATCCATTATCATTGCTGGCGTGGAGAGTGCACCACAGGGGTCAATTTTGTGCCATTTAAAATTGGAAATATTTGGCGTTGGTCGGGATTAAACCCGCTCCTCCAGATTCGCGACTTGACACTCAGGCACGCGGCTACGGGACCCCATGGGGTCTCAAAAATAAAGATTAGCTTAATATGTTTTGTGACTTGAGCGGTACATGGCGGGAGGTATTGTATTGGCCACACCAGATTTTTTCTTAAGCCGGTATCCCACTGTAAAAATTTCGATAAAAATGGACGTAAATATTTTTATAAAAACCGTTTTGACAGAATTTTTATGAAAACTGTATTTACATGACGTCACGTCAAAATTTTGATGTGACGTCACATAAATACAGCAGTCTGTATTCATTTTGTTGAAAGCTGCGTTATGATTGGATGTTGATGCGGGCGTGCGCAATGCGGTTGCTTGAACCATGGGTAAACTCTTTTTCTAAAGACAGCTGTTATTCTCTGACATTATTTGAACAGCGGTGAGCGTTTGTTTATATTGAAATTGGAAATAATATGAAGCAAAATAATCAAAATGTGTAGTGTGGTTGCCTGAACAGACAGCGTTTTAATTGATTTGTATAGAAATGAAGAAGTTTGATAACACAAAATCGCCTGAATAATAATAAATACGCCAGGCAAAGTGCGATTTTCAACTGTTAAATGTTGTTATCTTATAATAATTAGGCAATACAACATCAAAAAAATAAGTATTAAAGTTATTTAATATTTACATACGTTATTCTTTGCATTTCTTTTTTCTCCTTTAACATATCCGTCCGAATCCTATTAGAATACTCATTAATCGTAACCAACAAAGTTTTTCAACCAATAATTTTATGTAGTACTAGTATAAATACCTTGATCTATAATTTATAGAAAGTGTATTTTAAATTACCTATACAAATTTGCAAAAATAAAATATGAAGTAAAGGAGAAGCCCATACAAATCCGCCACGTTCAAGCATTTTAAGATGGACTTTATTCACCTATATACTCGCGTCGTACCCTTTAAGTAGTGACGATAAAAGGATTAATTTTTCAAAATTTATGTGTACACTATATAGAACAATGCCTATCTTTCATGTGCCGAAATACACTGCCTTAATTGAGTGTCACGTTTCTTACTTTACTTTCGAACCATGTCCATGATTTTTAAGAAATGGTCTTTCATTCGAAGAAAATTTCTGTAATTTATTTCATCTTCTATTCGTAATTTGGTGTGTCTGATAATTAAACACTGCGATTTGTATTTCTTTTCTCCAGTCATAGACTAGTCCACCAGCGATGTTCTGTTTTTTTATTTTTTGTATAACTGTGTAAACCATTACTCCAACAATTATTGCAGCTAACATTTTTTTTATTTGAATGAACGTTATTCATAATGAAATTACAAAACGCAACTACCTCTGCAGAACAACGGCTACAAAATGAGGTTTAGTAGTATCTTTGGCGCTAATTCTTTTTCATGAGTTATGCAACACTCCATAAAAACGCGTAAAAATTTTTACAGTGGGATGCAGTACTTTTCATGGAACGTTTTTATAAAAAAAAATTACAGAAATTTTTATCAAAATTTTTACAGTGGGATACCGGCTTTATACATACCCTACTGAAAATGACTATAATCATTAAATTCAATTAAATTTCAATTGAATTTTTCTTATATAAATGATTACACGGTTGAGTTCAGAAAAAATTCTTTACTAAATGAGTCATTAAATATATACCATCCAATTATAAAAATTATAACTTTGTGTTGTTATTTGAGAACCACTGGTTTCAAAAAAATATTTTCCTGTAGTATGTTTAATAATATAGACATTATTTGCGGTAGCTCGTGTAGCTGTTACACCTGTATATAAACCTACATTATTTATATTTTAAATTTTTGTAACATCCACAATTTATTACTTGCGTCATCTATTAGTGCTTCATACAATTATTAATACTATTTGAACTCCGGAATGTACTTTTTAAATTGTGAGCGCGCGAAATAGGAACCGCGCCAACTTCGTGGACAATATTTGTACGTCATGAAAATGTACGAGGCAAGGTATGTACAGGCGAGCTACGTACATTAGGAATTTGTATAAGGCAGGAAATGTACACGACAATAATTGTACGTTAGGAAAATGTATAAGGCAAGTTATGTACAGGGCGATCTATGTACATTATGAATTTGTATACCTACCCATAAATGTGATATTATATAAGAATATTAAATTATCACACTGTGAATTTATCAAAGTAAGAAAAATTAATTAATTTATAAGATACACAATTATTATTAAGACATACATTTAGAGGTTATGTAGAATATATGATATGGGTTGTTATTATCACATCTCATTTAATATCTGTAGTTCTTATTTACATAATAATTGTATATGCTAAACTTACCTTTTAAAAATTTAAACGATTGTGCTTAGTATTGGTAATTTATGTGATATACTACACAACCTACCAAAGCGGTGCGTGAACTGATGGACCTATATTGCAATCCACCAGCTAAATACACTGTATATACGCTATTTTATTCATAAATGAACAGTTTCTAGTTTATTATTTTCTAAATGTAAACGTTATTAAAATATTAATAAATTTTAATTTAAATTATGTTGTGTATTGACAGTATTATTTAAATATTCATGAAAATGCAAAAAAGTTTAAATATATTTTATTAAATCGATAAATTACATATTGCAAACAAACAAGAAACAATAACAAAAACAAATATACCGCGGAAACAAACAAAAAACAATAACAATGTGAACATACCACGAAAACATAAAAACAAGTAACAAAACGAGTAGGTCAAATGTCAAAATGCAGAACTGAGCGCGATGTGAATCCAAGCGATGTCAACATCAGAATGAGGAAAATTGAAACTGATGTTACGCAGAACAGAGAGTAGGGTAGTATTCCTTGTTACTCATATTTGCCTCTCTTTTTAAGACGCAAATGTGTACTTCGCGCAGGTGTCTCTTCAGATGGAAAGACCTATAAGATAGCATTGGTAAGACAAGTTTTCTTTTTTTTTTTAAATAAATTCATGTAGCATGTTCATTATTCTTTCGGGCGTTGTGGCATGAAGACTTTGTACATTACTTGATATCATTTCGATTGCATATAGATTTCGTTAATAATTAATCGTGTTTAGATTGTTTTCTGTCAGTATCATTTTCCACTTAAACATTTATATCTATGCATAATTATTGTCATTGTATAATTTAAAATAAAATAAATTTAGTTACTCAAATTTAAAAGAGTTTTATTTGCCTTGTGCCATTTAAAAAGAATATATTAACCTTGTAATACATCCATCTCAAGCATTATTCCATTGATATCAGCTTCTTGCAACAAATATTACGTTTTTATAAACTTTATTGTATATATAGATTAATAAATATTTATATTAATAATTAATGCTAATAACAGTTACATACCATTCCCATGTATTTATAATGTAAATACTTAATTGATATACATATATAAATAACAGATCATAAGTGATTCACATCGACTGATTTATTATTTGATGCTTTAATTTAAAAAACTAATATTAAATTAATTTAAATTTTCGTTAACTTTTATAAATCATTACGTAACATCTATCTGTGCTTAAACTATAAAACCGCATTCACAGCTCAAAATTCGTGCCGGAATGCCAACTAGTAAAAAAATAAACTTTTCTGAAAATTAATCATTTGTTTGTCAATGCAATCATTTAACTAGTTAAAAATGATTAAAAGCCATGTCAATAAAATTGCAATCCTTCCCTTGCAATTTCTACTCGTTATTAGATTGCCTTATAAAATTAAAATTGTAAAAGTTATTTTATTTTTTGGTTATAATTATACATAAGCATAGATAGTTCTTTTTTAAATACATGTAATAATTACATTATTGAAATAACCAACGACCAAATATAACTAGACAAAACTTCATTTGGTTTGTTTTGATTTCGGTTGGCCAGACAGAGAAAGTAGAGATAGAGATATATCTTATCTAATGCGAGTATTTCTCACTAGAAGTCACTACTGAGGCCACGTAGAGTATCAGTGTCTAGTTTGAGCGTTGCTCACTAGAAGCGCAAGTGTTCTAAGTTAAAATTTCGTGGTTAACATTTAAGGTTAACATTAAATAATTTATAGGGTTTAATATTAAACAAAAACCAACGTGTCACTCACAAAACCACTACAAAACATATGTATGTATAATTATAACCAAAAAACAAAGACAAAATACACGTACGTCTACGTGGCCTCTAGTCAGCAACGTTCAAACTAAACGCTAGACACTCTATGTGGCCTCTAGTGAGAAATATTCGAACTAGACAAGACATATCTCTATCTTTAGTTTCTATGTCTGGCCAGCCGAAATCAAAACAGTCAGTGAGGAGGGATAAGGAATATTTTGTCTAGTTATATTTGGTCGTTGGAAATAACCACGACAACTTTGGTTATGACTTTATAAGAAAAGTGTTCTACGCTAAAAACAAAATATAGATGTTGACAGATTTCCATCTATATAATTTCTAGAAAATAAATACTGTCTTCGTGAATCTAAATGTGTATTATTTATTTCCTAATACCTTTTCAACATTTCGCTATTTCGCCAAAACGAGAGCTTTGTATGATCTTGATGGCAAGACAGTAGACAGCAAGATAACCAAACTGTCTAAGGATCATATTAGTCCGGACGGCAAAAAGAAAATGAGGGTTTATCTTGCTGCGCAGGTTTTCAGACATTCTGTTTACGCCGTACTGAGCATGCTATCAAATTCTGGAGCGCTGAGTGCCCAGGGAACTGCAGATTTCTGCTTATTCATGAACAATACGTTTGATAGCTTGAACTCAACCATGATAGCTCCTCGGCCTTTGTCGTGTCGAGTCACAGATAAGTCGCAACATCATGAATTCTGGTCCAGAGCCAAAATCATGTTAGACGGCTTGTCTTTTGTTGTAGGCGGCAAGACGGTATCTGAGCCTCCGTGTGTAAACTACCTGAAAGTGACAATTCGAAATATGCAAGCGCTTTGGAGTACTGTAAAGGGTCTTGGTTTCAGATATTTACTTACAAAATCTGTTAATCAAGACCCCTTGGAGAACTTCTTTGGCGTTATTCGTGGATTGTGTGGTCAAAACAATAACCCAACACCTTCGCAGTTCGTCTCTGCTTTCAAGAACAGTATTGTAAACAATACTTTAAAGAACAGCAGAGATTCTAACTGTGAAGATGACGGCGCATCGTACCTCCTAGCCCGGAAACAACTTTACACCTGATTCCTACAGTCCACCTTTCCTTGTACCGTCTTCCCGCCCCATACAATCCATGAGTAAGCATATCTTCGAATTGACGCAAAAGGTACGCCTAAACACGACGGCCTACATATCAGGATTCATCGGCCGAAAAGTATTACATCGAGATTGACAGACATACGTTGAGTTTTATACAACTCAAACGTGTACTGATAGTCACGCTGTAATACGCCTGAGAGACTATGGAGCCGAGGGAAATCTACGTCTGGTGTACCCGAAGGAAGGCATCGTGGAAGAAATTGGAAAGATGCAAAAATATATTTTTAATGCAATTTCTGAAAAATTGAACAGAAATAATATAATAGAGTTATTGTTTGAAGAAGTACTTCTCATGTGTAACATAGTTTGTACGTGTGAAACATATGGGAAAGAAATGGAACAAAAAATTGTTTTGACTATAATTCATGTCATGTTGAAGCATTTTTTACAACTTGTTAATAATAAAATTTTTAAAAAAATCAGAACAAATGATGTTATCGATAACTATGTTAAAATATATGGAAAAGTTAGTTATTGTTAATTTTTTTTGTTAATGTTCTTGTTTCAACATTATAAACTTTATTTTTTGTTACTTTATTTTTATTATTTTTTTGTTAATGTTTTTGTTTTTATTTTATTGTTCTTGTTTTACTTATTTCATTACAAATTTTGTTACAAATATATTTTTATAACGTATATGCTTGTTTTATTTTTCTATTATTAATTTGACTTAGTTTCAAGTAAAATAAAACGCCCGTTATTTAATTTGAATTGAATATAGTACCTTGGACGTCATATCAGATGTCGCTAGGCTCAACTTCTATAACAGTGACTTCTATATACAAAATGGACCGGCGACTCTTATCTCTTTACAACGGCACGAGCTGTATCCACTCAACTGTCATTAACGATGAACAAGAAGAATAAATTGCATCCTGTTAAGAAGCTTGGCGTGGCTTTATTTGTCATTGTAGACACTACGACCTTATTATTCTTTTATAGTTAAAAATCCTACTTTTCATGTCCTTATCCTTTTATAAAATATAAAAGTTATGACTTGTGTATATACTTTTTGTAATTGATAATTTGACAATTACTTTTAATATCAAAATACATATGAAGACCACACTGCAAAAAGGGGAAATGTCGCATTTTAAATGAGTTCAGGTATGCTTCGTGTACATCAAATACGGTAGAATTGTATTACAAACTTCCATTGCAATAAGGAGCATAGTCTCAGTGTTATTTAGCTTTTATTATGTAGTTTTTTTTAATTTCTCAAAAACTACATAATAATGCCATTCCCCCTTTTTTCCTTGTAATTTTCCTATGTTAAATCATTCGATGAAAGAATATATCAATTAAATTTCAATTAATTTAATTCAGATAATGTTTTTAGAATTTAGTAAAATGTTCGAAATTGTATTTCAGTTCAACTCCTATTCGATTTATGCTTAAATACATTTTCATATTAAATAAAAGGATAAAATGTAATCAAATCTGCTTGGTCCAACTATACATGAAAGTTAGAGAGAGATAGATACCCCATCAGTAAGGCGGGTGGTATTCTCGGAAGATACACGCAAATTATTCAAGTCGCCCGTCCATTTTGTATATAGGTCACTGTTCTATAACAACATATTAACATGGTTTTGTCAAGTCTCTCTACGTTAGTAGATTAGTTGTCTCTGACGAGAGAGTTGGCATTGGCAATACTGAAAAGTAAAGCACATGTATTTCTAATACATATTTAAGAAATACAAAATACTAATAACAAATATTAATTTATTGCACGAAATTTATGTTTGATGTGAAGGGAAAAATCCGTAAATATTAATCGCTTAATTGTAGTCTGCATCTGCACCAAGTTTGGAATTAAGGTAAACCATAACCTATCTTTCTACTAGTCATGAGCGATAAATTCTATGAAATTCTCATAAAACTCAATAAATTAGACTCCATAGAAGAAAAAATAGATAAATTTCAATCACAAATAAACTCACTACAATTGAAATGTGAAGATCTCGAAATGAGAAACACAGAACTGGGTAGCTTGGTTATTAAACTAGAAAAAAATATAAAAAAATGTAACGTCGTACTACGTGGTATTATCGAGAACGAGAAAAATGGACTAGAGCTCGAAAATACAATTATTCTAGACACTCTAAATGAAAGATTACAACTTTCACTACAATCACACGATATAGAAAAAGTATTTAGACTTGCACATCTTTAGGGCACTTTTTTTATGTTCTTTCGACTGGCGATGCTCAATTTTTTTTATCATTGTTGGTTTTCGAGGATTGATGTCAAAGTTTTAATTTTTATATGGACGCCATATTGGAAAGTTACGCCATTGAAAAGAGAATTTTTTTAGCTTTACAATGATATAAAATAGAAAATAATTTATTTTTATAATTAACAGAGAAATTAACAAAAAATGTTATTAATACTAAAATTTTGTTGAAAAAATTAAATCGAAGGCTGCTGTTTAAGAAAATAACTATTTAATAAACAAATAATGTTATAAATACAAAAATAATTTACAAATTTACACTTCTGCGCCCTTCGTTCTGTTCCTTCTATAACTTTTCTCAGCATTCTTGACCTATTATGATTTAGAATTCTTACTGTGGCATTTTTTAATTCATTTTCATTCTGATATTCCCGAATAAAAAGTTTATTATTTAAGTATCCCCATAAAAAAATCTAAAGGTGTTAAATCTGGAGATCTAGCAGGTCAATATTTAAATATTGTACTGTAAATTTTAGTATTAATAACATTTTTTGTTAATTTCTCTGTTAATTATAAAAATAAATTATTACTATTTTATATCATTGTAAAGCTAAAAAAAATTCTTTTCAATAACGTAACTTTCCAATATGGCGTCCATATAAAAATTAAAACTTTGACATCAATCCTCGAAAACCAACATTGATAAAAAAAATTGAGCATCGCCAGCCGAAAGAACATAAAAAGTGCCCTAAAGATGTGCAAACCAAAATCCAGTATAATTTCACACTTCGAAGTTATTTGCATAAATAAAAAACTGCAATATTTACATTTTCGCCTATATCTAGTGACCTATGCATTTTTTCGCAAATCACAAAACACTATTAAAATGGTCTCCTAATGGGCAACTTTTGTCTAATTTAACCAACCTCGTAGCTCTTACGGTTCTCGAGATCCCAATGCATTCGTACCTTAAATGGGACAACAGAGCCATAGTTCTCCATAGACACGAGTTGGTCAAAACTCCAAGCTCACAGTCTTCCCAGCGATTTCTATTCTGCCTAGCCGGTCCGTGGGTATTGTAATCAGAGTCATCCAATACTTTTCTCTAGGTTTTGCTAAGAAATCGGGATGAAAATCATGTTTTTCTTCAAAGCACTCTTAGAAAACTTACAGGTTACAAGTGAGGATATACAACTACTGCCAGCCGGCATACCCATAATCCACGGGCTGGGCCTAACTGTCTGGACAACGAGAGGACACGATTTCATGTACAGAACTTGGAGAAACTCACTGAGAAATCTATTTGGCAACTTCCACAGCTGAGCTACAGTATAAGTAAGCCAATATAGTAGCGACAGTCACTGTCGGCGTCTTTGATGTCAGCATCCGAACTGGGAAGTGCGAAGGGGGAAGTTTAGGAGGCGGGAATTCAAATTGCTTTCAGTTGTAGTTACGCAAAAGCGAATTTTTATTTAATATAAAATAGTTTTATTTTTCTATATGTGGCCAAGGTAAGAAAAACACAGATGTTTTATTTATATATTGTTTTATTACAGAATGTGTTTGTAAAATTAAAATTAATTATGACTTGAAATTATTGTTCTTTTAGGACCTTTTGTATTTTTTAAATTTCTGTTGATAAATTTCAAAGAATAAAACAATCTCATACAACTATATAATTTTATAATATAATCATATGGAAATTTATAGCATGGATGAGCAAAAGAAAACTGTTTAAAATTTTCAATTAAATTTGCTACAACATATTTTGTCAATGATACTGCGTAAAAGTTGTCAAAAAACCAATATTCTAACTTTGAAATATAAATTATAAAATTTTGGCATTTGCAGACCACCAAATGTGTCGTGGGTTTTTGGGTTTTATTCTCATATGCCCTAAAGTATGAATAAATTGATGTATTATCTAGATGCTGATGTTCATTTGCAAATGATATACATACGTCACATGAATGAACTACTAGACTTTTTTATAAGGTATCCGTCTATAATCATAATTTAATAACGATTTATCAGAAGTATTATCACACTCAATAATTTCTGAATTATCAACTTTTGACTGAAAATCTGTTAACTTAGCATTACATTTATATTTTTTACGATCCATTTTTACTAAAATAATAACTACTTAAAAACAATACTCTCAATTTAACAAACGATAACCTGTCACATCGATAAACAAGTAACAACAATATGCACACCTAGCAATATTTTAAATTTAGCTCTGTTTCGCGGTGTTCCACATTCGAGTTTAGGGATCATGCGCACAACGATTTTCAGGACGGAATTTTAGCTGACTGTCGCTACTGTATTGGCTTATTTATACTGTGGCTGAGCGATGTTAGCGCTACGGCCAGCCACGGACTTCAAGGGAAACTGAGACTTTTAATACTGATTATTTATTGTATTCATGTAATATTTAATTGTATATTCTACCTGATAATAACTGTCACGGAAAAGCTGGAAAATTATTTTTTGTTAACATATTAAAGCCATAAAATAAACATTTTACAAACCCAGGCTTCAGCCAATAATATTGCTGGTAACATCTCCCTCTTCCAACGAGCAAATTTCAACCAAATGTAACCAAATCTGGGTATAAATATCACTCGCGGAGCTTAAGAAATCACTTCTTACAATAGCTGCATCGGCACGCCTCATTTTTTATTATAAAATTGAATTCTTCGTTAAAAAATAAGGGGTAGTTTATGTAGCATGTCCTATGTTGAAAGTTGACAGATTTTTAGTATAATGAAAAATATGTAAATTGCATTTATTAGTTATTAAATTAAATTTAAGTGGGCCATGGTGGAAAAAGAAGAAAATTATGTTTAGTACCTATTTATTAATTTTATTTTAATGAATATATTTTTACCTTCCGTCCGTCCGTTATAATTTTTTCGTATACTTCTTCATTACATCCATATGAAGAGCTGATTAGATTTTGGTTACAATTGGTCAACCGGAAGTACCATCATTTGAAGATTTTAACAGTTTTTCTTGAAAAAACTATGTTAAATATCATTTTTTCACATTTAATGTTATTATAAATATTAAAGAATATTTTATTCTCTATACGATTTGACTGCATTTTATACTTAATATTAAATGGATATAGAGTTAAAAAATTATAAAGAAATTAAATTTCATAAAGTAGCTATAGCTATGAAAACAGCTACTATTTTAAGAAAATTCTGATTGAAAGATGTCAGTGTCAAGTGAAATTGACATAGTGTGTGTCTTATAATTTTACTGGAAATATAGGATCTTTTGCTTTCTGTATGCGGAATTTGTATAAAATACATACAACTGCTTTAAGG
>CAUJCB010000280.1:102500-242500 GCA_963082715.1 Harpalus rubripes | reverse complement strand
GCCATCCCATTTAAAATAAAATAACTTTGTGTTGTAACTTGAGAACCACAGGTAAAAAAAAACAAATATTTTATTTTGTATTCAGATGTCCCCCTTGGTCTTATATATGAGAGAATTCTTAATCGCATTACTTTTTCATAAATTTTATGAAATGTAGAAACCAAAGTTATTGGTCTATAATTTGATACAAGTCTTTGTCTCTGTTTTTAGGCAAAGCTACAACTTTAACATGTTTTAGAAGATCTGGAATTTTATCTTCTAATAAAGACAAATTAATACAATAACATAAAGGAGCAATTATCATTTCATAACAATTTTTCAGTAAATTGTTCGAAATTTCATCTTCAGTAACGGGATTTAGAAATATTGATGAAGAAATATTATTACCATCGAGATAAAAGCTAGAAGCAGGGGGGCAGATATCTTTGAATTTCATGTGGCAAATTAATAAAATAGTTATTGAGCATATTAGCAATATCTAAAGGGTTATTTGCAAATGCACTATTACTTGTAGTTTATTAATTTTTCTAGATTTGTCAGTACTATTTATATTTAGATTTAGAATTTTGCACAAGTTTAGAATTGAACTCATTTTTAGTTTTTCTAATTAGTTTACGATACATATTTTTAATCTTCGTGTATTCTTCCTTAGTGATAAGCCATAACTGACCTAAGAATATAAATCTTTCAGTTTTATTGACAATTTTTTTATTTCATTGGTTACCTAAGATTTGTTTCTTGTATTTCCGTTGTGGCTGGAAACCTTAATTTTAGGAAGATTAATATTAAAATGATACATAAATATTTCCAAAAAAATTTAAAACACCTATCAACGTCGGTTTCTTTAAAATTTGACAACTGAAATTTAAAATAATCAAGATTCGATTTAGAAAACAATCTTTTGACAGTTTTTGAATTGTTTACAGCGTTAGAAGTTTCATTGTTAATACAGATACTTTGAGCAGAATGATTAGAAATATTTTTGTGTATAACAGTCACTTCATAAACGTTAATATTTAAATTAGTAAACAGATTATCAACACATGACGCTATTTTGAAAAATACGTGTTGGTTCATTTATTGTACGGTGCAGATTATAAGTTTTCATAGCATCTAAAAATAACTTCTTATCATGAAATAGTGATCAGATTCGTTTCCGTTGCTAAAAAATTATTGCTAACTTAACACCGGTCCATCAATATGAGTTTTATGTATTGGTAAATTATAATGTTCCACACAACGTAATTTTAATATAACATTTGGGTGCAGCTTAAATTTTAAAGGAAGTTCTTTCCACACATTTTCTATACATATCACTTAAATCTTCCTTGGAAATTTGTTGACATATGTATGCAATACATCCTTTTTACTATTTTTTATTAAAAAAAAATTTCTCCATTTTTAAATTAAAGTTGAAATACAACTATTACCTCTCACATTTAAAAGAAGACTAAAATAATCACTATCGTTTTAAACTTTTATAATAAATACTCTTGTTTATCCATATTTTAAAAAATTGTAACAAAATATTAATTCTGTTGCTATTAACAACTGCAAACGTTTACCATGTAACCTTATTTTTATTAGCAACCAAGTTTGAAGTTAAATTTATTAGCTAACAAACTTATTGTTAGAATTCACTATCGCAAGACGTGTTAAAATATTTCTCAAAAACAAAATACGTCAATCCAAGTAAGTTAACGGCTATAAGGTTAAATTAATATCTAAAAATAATTTTTATCAGTAAACATTCGTTTCACGGAGCTCTATCCACATTATATTATGTACTCCTTAACAGAACACGTACCTATTAAGATTTTAAAAATGGCCTGTTGAACCCATCATAGTTGTCAGCAGATAAACGCCCGCAAGCGGTTGTCGACCAGCAGACGCTATGGCCGTAACTAATTCCAAAATGGCTGCGGCTGCATCCATCCTTATCATATACCTATTAGATATATACTGCTAATGCCCCTATCATAGATCTTTTAGTGTTATACATACTAGATGTAAGCAAGCATATGCTTTTACGTGCAAGCGAAGGGAACGCTTAGGATTAAGCAAGAAAGAAATATACGACATCGTAAGAGGAACGAAGATAAAGCTAATAAGACCGGAAGTACTGCGCATATAGCTTGCGCATGGCCGGAGCGGGGAGACTTGATGAGCTCGTCTCGTCCGCGTCCCGGCAACAGCCATTTTGCTTTGCATCTTTGAAACAAGTAGTTCGTGAGTTTGTTTGTGGTTAAGTAATTCAAAATGCGTTGTTTATTTTGCAAAAGAAGAAACAAACTATAAGAATGTATAATGATAATATTTTTCAAGAAAATACTAAACTTAAAATTTTCACTAAATGTTTGGAATCATTAAGTAATGTTTTTTTTTTTAACTTTAATCGATCACGATTATGAAGAACATACGAGTATATCGGTCAATGATACCGAGGAGCTCTCCTCACATAGAGTGGAGTTAATAAAATTTATTGTTAATGTATATGTAGACGTTAGGGTGCACCATATAAGTATAAATGTTATTTGCAAAACTGGAATTCGGCAGAAATGCAAAAAAAAACTGTTCAATTTAGGAATGAATAAAATATTTTATAACACATTTTGCATATTTAATTTCCAATATCATTACCACAATAACATTTATATATGCATTCTTCACGCCAGCAATGAGTGCCTGGTAAACGCCCGCACGGTACAAATATGTCATCATTCATTACTGATATCTGCGTACAAAGCAGATTGGCACACCCAGTGATGATATATTTATTTATATGCCAAATGAACGAATATGTATTTTGCTAGTTTTGAGTAAAATGCGTTTTGATATTTAGACGGTTATAATAAATCTGTTCAGGCACGGTTACATAAAATTAATTTGGCCACATTCGTGCATCACAGCGAATTTATTTGCTATAGTTTTCTTTGGCATATAATTGACGATATCTATTAATTCAAAGGTGATTCAAATTGGAAATCATTCAAACGTCGGTAATTCCAGCTAGACCTGCGCAGCAGCGATGCGCAGTAGTTTTGGTCTTATTATCTCTATCTCTCTCAATCCTAAGCGTTCCCCAGTGCTTACATCTAGTATGTATAACACTATAAGATCTATGGCCCCTATCTCTCTAATACAAAACAGCGTGCTCGATGGGAAGAGAAAGTTTCGAGGCCTTGGTTACTGATGCGCAAGCGTGAATCTGGGGGCGTGTTTTGCTAGCGCGCGGTTTCCCAAGCGGAAAACCGTAATTCTGAACGCAATATTTTAGAAAAATTTAACATATACGAGTTGATTGCTTATATTACAGTCTACTTATAATTTTAAAATTATTGCAAACGTCTTTCTTAAATAAGTTAATTATTAAAATGACAATAATATGCAATACGCAAATTTTATTAATAGCATTACTAATTTATTGTTCCAATTAATAAAAGTAAGGAAGGGAAAGGTACACATAATGTGAATTAAAAAACAAATATTTATTGATGCTTAAACAAAACAAGTCTACAATATTTATTTTTAATATAGTCATTTTTTCACATAATAATTTTGTTTCGTGATGCAGCCTAATTTTTAAATAAGTATTTATTATAATTTTAATAATTTGAAATTTATGATTGTCTAAAGGATTTTGATTTTTAATATGGTTTATATATTCCGGTGAAATGAAAACATTGAAGGCACACTCATACAATACGGGCACACTCATACAATACGGCTTGCTCCATAGATTTTACGATATTTTTGTTAATAAACAGAGCTGGGCAATACTTGCAAGAAAAGTACTTTATTATGCTTGCAAGTACTTTGAGTACTTCAAGTACTGTACTTGAAGTACTTTCTATTTATAGTACTTTGTACTTGACAAAGTAAATCTATTCACATGTACTTGGTACTTAGTACTTGGAAAAATACTTGAAGTACAATGAAAAATACTTGAAATACTGTAATGTACTCGAAGTATTTTAAATGTACTTGAATTACTTTACGGGGTCTTGTGGCCGAGTGCCTGAGTGTCATGTCGAGAATCTGGGGAATCGGGTTCGATCCCGACCGACGCCAATTATTTCCAATTTTAAATGGCATAAAATTGACCCCTGTGGTGCACTCTCCACGCCAGCAATGAGTGCCCGAGAGGTGACGCCTGGTAAGCGCCCGCACGGTGCAAATATATCATCTTTACCGATATCTGCTTACAAAGCAGATTGGCACACCCAGCAATGGGTAATAAGCCGTGGTGATATATTTATTTTATTTGAATTACTTTAAATGTACTTGAATTACTTTGTTTGTCTGTCAGTGTTTCTTTTGCAGAGGTGTGGTGTTATGTGAATTTCATTAATAAATATATTTTCAGCGATAATATGAAAGATATATTTGCAAATTTTTTGCCATAAATAAATTAATTCTAATCTGCGCATATTGCATATACATAAATGTTTCTATTACCTAACTACAGTGCTAGGACTTTGCGTATCGCCTGGCGATCGCATAACGTAAAAATGACGTCATTCTAACATCTCGGTACAGCTTCTCGCATCGCATGGCGATCATATGACGTCAATTTTACGTCATGAGATCGCTAGGTGATACGGCAGTCCCAGCGAGGCACTCTTGTTTTAAATAACCAAATAAATATCGCATATTGAAATTTTTGTCAACAATCACCTTTTAAGGTCCATATAATCAGAAAAATATCAATTATCTGAAAAAATACTTGCACCCAAATTTACAAGTACTTTTTGAAGTACTTGGTACTTTCAAGTACTTTAGAAACTAAAAAAGTACTTGTACTTCAAGTACTTTTAAAAACATCAAGATACTTGGTACTTGTACTTCCAGTACTACTTTCCGGTACTTTGCCCAGCTCTGTTAATAAATACATTTTTTGTATTCTGTGGCATAATTTTTTCTGCTGCTTTACATACTATTGTAACATTTTTCGATGGGTTTATTAATTTTCCCCTATTTTCAATTGTAATAAATACAGTTTTGTTCTGTTGCAACTAAATATTGACTGCAAAAAGAACACAAGTTCAGTTTTAATATTTTGTTTACTATATAACCACCAATATATTCAACCACGTCTTCTGCGTATGTATTCAATCGCCACATGGTGTTCACATAGTCGTGATCGAATATATTGATGGATACGCAATCGTTCTCATTGCCATAAACGGGATCTGTTATTTTTTTGGAGGATACATGCAATATGTCCAACCCATCCGCTAAACAGTTTGAATTATCGGCCAGTTTTACTTCACTTCTTACTAACAATTGTTTATATGATGCTTCAAACTGTTTGGCATTTGAGTTATTAAACCCTCCCCGAGTCCTTATAGCTCTAAAAAAAGTTTCTAAAAAATCCTGGCTTAATTTAAAACTTAATAAATAGTCCACATCCCCATTAATATCATCAAATAATTGTAAAATATTTATTAAATTAATTATCATCCCTAAAAAAACAGTCTTCCTGCTGGAATGAATTATTTTTGCACCCGTAGGTTTCGTCAAATTAGCGATATAATTTACGTATACATTATATTCGTCCCTTAATTTTTGTACGGTTTTATTATTAATAACAATTGACTCATTACCGCGTTTCGTAAATTTTGATTTCACATTTAAAATATCTAAAATATTGTTGAACATTTTGCAAAATTGTATGGTACCGTCGCACGCGTTAAACATGCCGTTATCGTAATTTGTCATTTTTAAATACTGTAACGCATTCGCTGCACTTAATGATAATGTCTGTGTCGCCAGTTTTACATTCATTCTATTATTTTGATACTGAATATGTTTTTTTTTGTCAATTTTGTTGCTAAATGCAACCTATCTTTTTCTTCTATAGCATGTTCATTTGATATATCTTGCCATAAAATTTTGTTGCCGTCCCCATCTAAAATTATCCCCTTATCCCCTAAACAATTTCGGACCAATTTTATCATGTAGCATAGAATGTGTAAATTTTGTTTTGTTATGGGATGTAATATATGTGAACGGAAATTTTCATCTCCATAATTAAAATTTGCCCCCAAATTGGTACACATACTGATGTTTGAAGGTGCGCCGTCAAAAGTAATGGAGTGTACATGAGCCCCCGATTCATGAAGCAACTCCAAACATTTTTCCAATAAATTAGCCCTTTCTGAACCTGTTAAGCTTTTTATTAAAAAGTAACCCACGGGCACCTTCCAATTACCGTTTAAACATACAGCCATGAATACGAGCGCGTATCGCGCCAAAGGTACATTATCATTATTATCTACTCCGAAATCTACCCCACCGTAAAACTTGTCGTTTTTATACACTAACTGTTCTCTGATACACATTTCATCAAGAGTCAAGTTTACGTAATTTTTTTATTTTTAGCTTCGGCCGATATGCACTTTAGTGCCTCTTTCGTAAACCCTGGGCTCCCATCCACAACATTGTACCACGCTCGTAAAGTGGACGGATGTGCCAACAAATTCTGCCACATACTCCGTACATAATTGTACGCCCTGGAAGACATGAACTGCAGCGAAAGAGCAAAAGATCTTAGCTCCGGTGTATGTTTAGCTCTGGATTTTTTTTTTTGTAGTATCCTGTCTATTATGGTCTTCACAGATACAGGTAATACATTCTAAAAAATTGTAAATAGCAATAATGAGAAATTTATTTACACAATGCACCCTCAAAAAATATAATACAAATATCAATAATATTGTTATTGTTAATAAACTAATCTAATGATTTAAATTATTAATGTTATTTAAAAACCTATACAATTGAAGCTTAAATATTGATCTTCAGATTGAAGCTCAGTTGATCCTTGAAGTTAAATAACATTGTCTAAGGGCATGGGGCCGGTGGGGGCCAACCTTAAATTGTTTAAATATATATATTTGTGGGAAAAATAAAAATTATAGTTTTCTTACCATAATAGTATCTGCGGCGTCTTCGGATAAACTGTTATTTCGTTTAAGCTGTTCCAGCATTTCCCCCATTCATGTTATTTTCGTCTTCAATCTTTGATTTCTTGAACGTAACGCATGGTTTTTCATTTGTAATTTCTTTACTTGATTTATCGCTAAATTCAAAGCCCTTCTTGCTTTTCTCGGTGTCGCTAGATGAGGAGATTCTATTTCGCTAACGAAACGGGGTTCATGATATTTTCTTTTCTTTGGTGTTTCCATTACGTGCGGTTCTGCTGTAAATAGACATACATTTTATATACAGGTATCTCATTTAAACTTTTAATCCGTTTTAATTTCAATTCTCAATTTATAATAGAAAATAGAAACCGTTAGACTGGTAAGCTCATTTAGGAATGCTGACTATTGTACTGGGGAGTAGCATTAAAGCTAAATATCAATTTTCATCTTTTCGCAAACCACAGGTAGGGGCTGACAAATGTAAAAGATTATTAATACTACGGTAAATGTATTTTCTCCCTTTGAATAATCCAAGTCACGTAGGTTCCTATTCTTCTCGTAAACGGAAAACTTTACACAGTAAAGATAGACATTTGTCAAAATAAATATCACCATATTAAGATTCTCTTAATATCAAGCCGAAATTACATTATTTACGAATTATTAATATAAATTTAATACTGTTTTTGGGATATGAAAACTGAGGTCCTGCGTTCAATTTTTTAACAATGTACGGAAATTAGCTCTCCTGTACAAATTTGTAAGTTGTTTAAAATGAGTTTTTACTTTTAAAAAAGTCTTCATTTAATGCAATAGAATATTTGTAGTACCAGTAGCACCAGATATTTAGAAAATGAAATATATTTTCTTCAATAATCTGATAACGATGGATATGAAAAATAAATAAAATAAAATCGCTTTCTGACAGCAGTATTATTTATTTTAATTGTTGCAACTATTGCGTCTACATTGTTATAATTTAGCAGTAAATATTCGAGTATTATTATCTTACGTGTTATTTTGACGAAAGTATCATATTTTATCTTGATTACATTTTGGCCCAGTTGCATAAAGCACTGTTAACTTTAATCACGTTGTTAACTTTAACAAGGCTTCTTTTCCAATGTATTTTTGATACGTATCCATGGTTTCAATGTGTAGTTAAACACATGATAAGCTAACAACGTTTTATGCAACTGGCTCTATGAAGACTGTTTAAAAGTAAAAATTAATATTAAACATTACCGCGAAACTAGTAGTGAGATGTTTCAGTTTCTTTACATTTTACGCTCTTTAAAGGACACAGATGAAAGAAATATAATTGTTATTAGTAATTGTTACGTCTTGTAAGTCATACAGTGCATATTTTAAGATTTTATTTTAAAATTTTTAGACCATGGTTTCACAGCTACCTTCAATCATTATAGCGAACGTTGAAAAATCTGAAATATACGTGGATAAACTTAGTTAGGTTAGTGTATTTATTTACAACAGAACAAAACTTTATAACGTATTTCTGAGCCATTTCAATACCAAACAAACTTATGGGTTATGAGCGCCAAACGTCAAATTCTGGTTTAGCATAGCAACCACCATACAGTGACCTCTATATACAAAATGGACCGGCGACTTGAATAATTTGCGTGTATCCACCGAGAATACCGCCCGCCTTTCTGGTGGGGTATCTATCTCTCTCTAACTTTCGTGTATAGTAGGACCAAGCAGATTTGATTACATTTTATTCTTTTATTTAATGTGAAAATGTTTTTAAGCATAAATCGAATGGGAGTTGAACTGAAAAACAATTTCAAACATTTTACTAAATTCTAAAAACGTTATCTAAATTAAATTAATTGAAATTTAATTGATATATTCTTTCATCGAATGATTTAACATAGGAAAATCACAAGGAAAAAAGGGGGAATAGCATTATTATTTAGTTTTTGGGAAATTAAAAAACAAACTACATAATAAAAGCTAAATAACATTGAGACCATGCTCCTTATTGCAATGGAAGTTTGTACATAAAATTCTACCGTATTTGATGTACACGACGCATATCTGAACTCATTTAAAATGCGAAGTTTCCCCTTTTTGCAGCGTGGTCTTCATATGTATTTTGATATTAAAAGTAATTGTCAAATTATCAATTACAAAAAGTATATACACAAGTCATAACTTTTATATTTTGTAAAAGGATAAGGACATCAAAAGTAGGAAACTATTGTAACGATGAAGTTTGATTTCGTTACATCATTGTATAAGTAAATAAATATATGAATTTGTATAAGATGTAAAATAATAAATAGTAGAGAGCAGAGATGACATGTGTATATTTGAAGAATCGTATAAAAAAACTGAATATATATATAATACATAACAACAATAAAAAAAATAACAAAGTCATAGATTGCTATTTCAAACATGTAAAATACAAATGTAATAAATGTAAATAACGTAGGCCCTGTGTCGGCGTGAGCAACGTAAAAATAGTTCTTAAAATCGTTTTGCCCGCGTCGGCACAGGAACTCCCCCGCAACGAAAAAAATACAATATAAAAAAGGCACAGGTACACGTTTCAACCATTTTGTTGTAGTATTTATTGTTGATGTTGTTATCGTTGTCGTTGCTGTTGTTGTAGCTGTTGATGTAGTTGCGGTTGTGTTATGTGTTCTTGAAAATTTATCTGGACTTTTTGGATCATAGACATGTCCATGAGGAACATGCCTATCAGAAAAAAAATCCTACGGTCGTGGTAAGTGAGTCTGCCGACCGGGGAAATGATGTTGCTTGCTTCCAAGGGAGGAGGAAAGAAGAAAAAGGGAAGAGAGAGGTGCCAGAAAACTTTCAAGACGTGTTTTGTGATTGATGATTGACGTTTAATAATGTTGTTGTGATAAAATAGTGTAAAAATGGTTGAGCTGTATCTGTTAGTTTCTTCCTTCCAATACACCCACGGGCAATGGTGGTCGAAAGTTTGTATAGAGTGGTTGCAGACGCTGCAATGCGAACACCTTGGCGGCCGGTAAAACTTGCAAGTGATACATCATTTCATGCGAACCGTAATGCCGTTGATCTCCACGTTCCTGTAGAGCGGAGCCCGGTAGACGTCCTCCCGGTCTTCGTCAGATGGGGCGTTCGGTACGAAACCTGGATCCATGAACGTTGGGGGTCACCAATGCATTGGCCGAAGGGTGCGAAGTCGGGGTCACCAATGCATTGGTCGAAGGGCGCGAAGTCGGGGTCACCAATTGTAACGATGAGGTTTTATTCGTTACATCGTTGTATAAATAAATAAATATATGAATTTGTATAAGATTTAAAATAATAAATAGTAGAGAGCAGAGATGACATGTGTATATTTGAAGAATCGTATAAAAAAACTGAATATATATAATACATAACAACAGTAAAAAAAATAACAAAGTCATAGATTGCTATTTCAAACATGTAAAATACAAATGTAATAAATGTAAATAACGTAGGCCCTGTGCCGGCGCGAGCAACGTAAAAATAGTTCTTAAAATCGTTTTACCCGCGTCGGCACACTATAAAAGAATAAGGTCGTAGTGTCTACAATTTTAATTTTATATATTATTTTTTATATAATACAATTACAATACAAGTCAAAAAATTGGAAATAATTACATACGAAGATATATACAGAAAATATTATTTATTCTAAACATTAGAAAATAAAATCAGTTTATTAAATTTGTTTCTTATACTAGCTTTGTTGCCATGCTCGTTTAAAGAGATTTTCATGGCGAAAGAGTACCCACGAATATCTATATATAAGTTAGTGACTTTCTTCAAAATTTGTAGTTCGTGAATTTCTTCACCTAGAGCATGTATAGCCGGATGAATCGGTAGAAACAAATTTAATTTGTCACCAAAATAAATTGAATTAGAAATTGTAATATTTTTAAAAAAAATTTACTACTTAAGTTGTTCGTCATTGTTCTAAATTTTTTTTCGGCATGTTGAATAATTAAAAAAATATACTATTGGGCATGGAAAGCCCCCCTCTATTGACAAATTCGGTAAACGAAATTATGTTTCGTGAAATTTTTAAATAGTTATTATGGTCTTTATTGACAGTTTCTTTTAAAATATTTTCCCAATATTCGCACATAATAATTTTCATCAGTCGATGCACTATATAACCCGATATGTAATGCAAAACATTGTCGTGGTATTCATTGAGAACCACCGTGTCTATTAATTCATTTATGGTACTAATATCTGATATATCAGCGTCGGCTTGTTCAACTAATGTCCTATTGGCAGATCTATACTCGAAAATTATTGGACAATAATGCTTCATTCCTACGCAAATTGCATTAGCACTTGGTTTCACTAACCCCAAAAATAACATCTGGCGTAGAACCCACGTGAATTGGTTTGTGTTCGGATTATTTTTCCAACCGCCTCTTTGCCTGAAGACTGGAAAGTAAAGTTTTATATCATCTTGGAAACATTTGTATGGTAGAAAATATCTATAATTGGGATTGCAAGAATGTTTTTGCGAGGGCCAAAACACTCCTCATACTTGTAATAAAGCCGCATGCAAACGTACGCCTCGCGTGCTCAACCATCATCTACTTTTAACTGTTTCAAGTAATTTTCACTTTCTACAAAGTGCTTTTCAAAAATGTGTATATTATCAGATCTTATTGGAGTCTTATACCCCCTCCCAAACTTACTTCTGACATTTAACTGGTCAAAGGTCCGCTCAATAATTTTAATAAAATTTACCGTTGCTTCACAATTTTCAAATGCCTTCGTCCCCATTTTACTTAAAAATTCCAAGGTTTCAGCTACTCCCTGGCTCAAAATTTGACCTGCTAGTTTAACATTCATTACTTTATTTTTGTAATGTATGTGTGCACCACTCAGGTTGTTCGCAAATTTTAAATCTAATTCAGACTGAAGTCCTTCTAATCTTTTAATATACTCCCACGAAATAATTCCTTCAGGCGCTTCAAGATGTTTGTCTGCAAAACAATTTCTTGCCTATTTTAACATATGGCAAGGATCTAAAATAACATGTACCATTATATCCTTATTTTCCGGATTCGGAAAAGATGAAACAATGTCGGGGCCAATTAATCGCAACCTAATTAATTTGCAGTTTTCAAATTAACTGCAACGCCATCAAATGTAACTAAATTAACCGTAATTCCTATCTCAAATAAATTATGCATTGCAGATATTAGTAATTCCGACTGAATGTCGCTGTTGATCCCATTTACTAAAAAATATGCGATGGGACATTTGAAAGGATTTGTATACGAAACAATTAAAAATATAAAAGCTTCAGTAGCCAACGTATCCTCTAAACCATCTATAATTCCGCCATAATCCACGTTCCCAGTGAATTTTCCCTCACCCTTATTGTATAATTTACCACTTCTAATGTACATACTATCCACAACTAATGATACTTGTTTTAAATATGGTTTATCCACCACCTCATGCTTTAAATAACCAAAAACTTCTGATAAGAAGCCAGGGTTGCAGTTATGACTAGCTAACCAACTTCTAATAGTTTGCGCATTATGCAAACTCATGAAATCTGCAACAAATTCATAAGCCTTTGGGGAATAGTAGAGTAACGTGAGAGCAAATTGTTTTATGCTCTCGATGTACCTTCGTCCTTTCTTCGCTTTGTTCGTGAAAGTTAGTTCTTGAGAAACCAAATTTTTCATAAATCCCGAAAATTGTCCCTCCAATACTTAAAGTACATTGCCTGAAGCTGTTGATTGCGAACGCAAACGCTCTAGAAGTTCAGTGACAGATTCTAAACGTTTATCCCGTCGCAGCACAGATTGTTGTAAGGTTCTTATCTTCCTTCTCAATTTTTGCTTCCTCGGTGTATTGGGGTCGTTCTTAGATGGCGATGTTTGCGTTCCCACCGACACGCTGTTATCGAGGACTATGGTATCTGATATGAACTGAAAAAATACATTCGTTGTTATTTACTGGGTGGTGAACTTTAGGGGGTGAAACATAAGGATTTAACATGGGATTTTAGTTTTATGCAATTTCCTGCTCTCCTGTTCATTTGACGGCAAAAACTGTAAAGTGTAAAACAATAATATTTGTTAAATAACCCGTTTTACATGTTTTTGTACAATATTTCAGACTTATAAATGTCGCCAATCTAGTGGCATAGAAATGAGTTCTTTTTTATTATCGTATTCACATTGAACGAGCTGTCAAAAGGAATTCAATTAATTCATATGTTTTTTATACAATATAATTGTACTTCAAATCGAATAAATAAGTTTAGTGAATTACTGTGTATTTAATCGTGTTCACCAACGCAAATATATCCACACTGCATACTAACAATATTGTTTTCTGTCATGTCATGACTATTGCTACGAATTAGCAGAAACTTAAATTTATTTTTAAAATTGTCAAAAAAACTAGAAACATAATAAAACATGTAAGAATAGTGTTATATGAAACTTAATTCTGAAGAGTTTGATAAAGAATCTAGAGAATGACAGGATTGATTAAAACGAATGCACGTGATAAAATAGTATATTAAAGAACGTGTTTTATAAGACATGTTTTTTTCGCACGCGTCAAAATTTAGAAAACGAGCGTTAGCGAGTTTTCTAATTGACAAGTGCGAAAGAAAATCTTATAAAATGAGTTCTTTATACTATTTTTTATATTTTGCGCCTTCTACAAACTAAAATATTTTTAAAAACTGTTAATATTAAACCGAATTGATTTAGGGAAATTTGTAAGTGAAATGTTGTAGTTGGTAACAATGAATTGACCACATTCAATTATTATTTGAAAGTTCATGTCATTTCAATATTTACGAACAAATTTAAGTGAATTTAGTGTAATTATGGAAGATGAAATCAGTTCACTCCGCCGAGCTACGAAATGTAGCTCAGACAACAGTAAATAATCTACTTCCTAAAAAATCGCGCGAGATTTATGAGAAAGAATTTGCAAATTTTGACACTTGGTGCAAAGAAAATAATGTCAAAGGCGTAACAGAGAATGTTTTGATTGCTTATTTTGAAATGCAAAGTAAGACGAAAATATGTATTATTATTATTATTATTATTCTTATTATTATATTCATTAAATAAAGTGATTTATTAAGTAAAAGAAATTTTGAGGTTATATTGAAATTTCTTATCTTCCAGTTTTGACGTTTGACAATTTAACCCTTTCAGCCTCAGTGTACAGGAAATTTTTATTATTTCTTATATTTGAACTAAAACTTGCTTTAAAATTAATTAAAAATAATTTTCTATCGTTCAAAGGTTCAATCAACAAATTTTTAATATTACTAGGTCCATCTATGTGGACTAATTCGAACATTATATTAACATTTACTTACTCAATTTATGATTATATTTGTACATTTTCATGTAAATAATCTTCCCTAAATACAAAAAAATAATATCGACATTATATTATTAAAATGAATTGTCAATTAACTAAAACTAAATTAGGTAAAAATGGGTTAACGAAACGTCATCTAGTACCAACCGTCTAAAACAAAAAATTGAGTATCGAAATGAAGGTCATTACGATACGCAATTGCGTATCGTAATGTCTTCATTATGAACGCAAAATATAGGAAATAATAAATAAAACTAATTTACCTCATGCTCCATTTTTTCTGGTTCTTCTGTCGACTGCAAACTAATTCCTGGTACAGGCACAACGAGATTAGGAGCGACGCTGTTAAATGTTGCAGTAGAAGTAGTAGGGCTAAAGTTTCGAATAGGGTCCAAGCTCAAAATGCATTTAAATGACTACATATCGGTACATTACCCTTCTGTTCCATAAAATAAACAAAAATTAGGGCTCGGAAGCAAGGATTTGTGATGATTTGATGAGATTTTGTAGTAAAATGTATCGTTGCTTGTCATGCCTGTCACACTGAAAATATAAATGCGTCGTTACTTGTTATGCGAATATTTCAAGGTATTTGTAATTATATAGCCTTGTGTAAGCAGGTAATTAATAAATAAATAATATATTCATAATTTCAAGTATTTTTTTACCTATTTTCTGCAATTTGAATTATTTGTCAACAAACAGGGTTATTTTATTCTTGTATGCAGTGCTGCCAATAGTAGGTTGATGAATATCTGAATTTGATTCAGCAAAAGTCACTAGAAATCATTAACTTTAGAAAATCATTTATGCATTTAATTATTTTGGAGGGAAATGGAGAAGGGAACATTTATATTTAAAATATTTATATAAAAAAATACTTCGGATTATTCATGTCAGGTCGGTAGAGTAGAATACAATATTACCATCATAGGAAAAATTAAGACAGATGTACAATATTTCAAGATGGTGGCTGGGTCCAGATACAAAAGTTTTATCTAGAAAATATATTCATAATTATAAGCATTTTTTACGTTCTTCTCGTAGTTTGAAGTAATTACAGATGTGTACACATATATTTACAACAAATTTCAAAAAAATTATTATAACAAAAGTGACATTGTTGCTAGGCAATCAGGTTACAAGGTAAGATAATTGACAAATTATAAATAAACAAGTTTGTTTTGCATTTCTTCACCATTTCGTGTTTGTGAATCACATCCACAATGACTGTAAACATAATTTCGCTGTATAAGTTGTGTGAAGATAAATTTTCTCTTCTGCAGAAGCTGCAACAAGAGTGGAATTTAATCCCGCGTAACATGCAGTGCCGTAAGTGTGGGGGCAACCTAACGTTGTGCGAGGACAGTTCTCGCATTGATGGCTGGAGATGGAGATGTCGTCGCAAGTCCGTCCAAAAGAAGCAAAAGTGTAAGAGCTGTGATTATGCGGTAAGTTTTAGAACGGGCACTTTTTTTGCCCGTTCTAAACTACCCATTTTCAAGGTTCTAGCCTTTGTGAACCTTTGGGTTGGCAACGCGACGCTTCTCTTAATCCAAGAGCAGTTGGAGCTGGGCCACGTTACGTGTGTGGACTGGGCTTCTTTCTGTCGCGAGGTATTGCTGACACATTTTGTGGAAAGAAAAACGAAGCTAGGAGGACCAGGTATATTTCTTAATTTAATTATTTCATTATCATCATCTTAAATTTCTGCATAATATTTCAGGACAAGTAGTCGAGATCGACGAGTCCAAGTTCGGAAAGCGAAAATACCACAGGGGCCGACGTGTCGATGGCCAGTGGGTATTTGGCGGATACGAGCGAGGAACTAGCAGAATTTTCATGGTTCCGGTTGACGATCGGTATGTACAAAATTTTGAATTATACGAACACGATCGCAGCGCGAAAAATTAAATAAAAAATATAAATGGAATAGCGATCGTGTTCGAAGGCGCGCGCGCGCGCGCCTTCGAACACGATCGCAGCGCGAAAAATTAAATAAAAAAAAAATGGACTAACACTTTGTGGCACAATGAGAAAGAACAAGACGGATATCCCACAGCAACTCTTACCACAGCGCAGCCGAAGTATTCACACAAGCAAATTTTGTTTTGCTAAAAAGCATACATTGGTATCATATGTTCCCGACAAAAATAAAGCGGTTATTCTGTTGTCCACTGAACATCACGATAACAACATTTCGACAGAATCAACCGCATACAAACCCGAAATAATACTACATTACAATTCAACGAAGGGTGGGGTGGATACAACTGACAAGTTAGCGAAAGAATATTCTGTAAAGCGAAAAACCTTACGTTGGACGATGATCCTTTTTTACAATATGCTGGATATCGCCGGTGTAAATGCGTTTGCTCTGTGGCAAAAAAGTATCCAGATTGGCAAAAACCTAATTTGGACAGAAGGCGAAAATTTCTTCTTGAGGGAGCTAAATCTCTTCTAATGCCGCATGTACAGCGAAGAGCCCAAAATGTAACAGGACTACAGACAACCATTCTCCGCCATATAAGAGTCTTGGTTCCTGAACTTCAAGCAAAAAGGAAACGCGTAGCTGATATCAATCAGGAATCAGAGAAAAGGAGATGCTTCTTTTGTCCACGGCAGAAGGATCGGAAAGTTAAACAGAAGTGTAACAAGTGTAATCAGTTTGTATGTTCGGAGCATTGCGAAATTATTACAAGTAAAATTTGTTTTGAATGTAAGGAATAAAATTCAAACTCTTTAATTATTTCTCATGTTCTGTAACTCATTTTCACTGTCTGTAAGTCAAAAATGTAAGAAAAACACAAATAAAAGATAAAACGCAAATTTAACCTTGATTTATTACCTATAACATAAAATTTTTAGTGGGGTCCAGCTGGACCCACCCTTGGTACCGTACGTACCAGTGCGAACCTTGGTACCACAAAGGTTAATAACTAAATATACTTACAATATAGGAGGTGGTTTATAGTTTTCTAAATAAAGAAAACATTCATGAGAACTTATGTCTTCCTAACAATAGTTAAATGATGATAATACGGTGAAAGAAATGTCGTTTAGAATTGTAGATATCAATATTAAGACGTGAAGTATAATCAAGTTTTCAGACGACCGACTTCTGGAAATATTAACGCAATATAAGTACAAAAGAAAAATTAGAAACAGCGTTATAAAATGATTAATCTTGTAACATACATTTATCAAAGTTCAAATATAATATTAGACACAAACACGACTGTTAGGTTATATGTTAATTTTACAATTTGTACCATAGATGACACTGCAGTATAAAGGTTGATTTACAACGTGACCAACTTCATTAAATTACGCTACGCTTACGAGCGGTGCCTAAGGATCAATGACCTCTATATACAAAATGGACCGGCGACTCCTATCTCTTTACAACGGCACGAGCTGTATCCACTCAACTGTCATGGTGGGGTAGCTTCTTTCTAACAGTAAGAAGTACGCATGCGTCAGCTAGTACCAGTTCAACGAATTAACGATGAACATGAAGAAGAAATTATATCCTGTTAAGAAGCTTGGCGTGGCTTTATTTGTCATTTCCATTAATGCATCGTGCTTGGTGAGTTGTAGTCAGTTTTTAGTTAAATCGAGGTGCCAAAAGTTTTTAAAAATGGTTATGCATTGTGTAGTGCCAGGTTGTGGTAATGAAGCTGGACTGAAAGAGAAGTTACGTTTTTATCGGTATGTACAATAATGCTTTTAGTTATATTGAATGATTAAATGAGTACAATTATACATAAAAGTTATGAATTAGATTTATGCACGCATTAACAAATGGATTTAGCGAATCTTTTACGTAACGATTTGTTAAATAATGATAGTTCCACGTGTATATGTATACAAGAAAGCGTAATTGTCAGAAAAGTAACAAATAATTATGAATGCGGGTGCAAGTGTGTAATGTATTTATCTAAACTTATTAAGCGAATAATCAATTTTCCAAGCAATTATCAATAGATATGATCATTGTTAATAGTGTTTTTGCATTTCACAGATTTCCAAAGAAAGATGTTGAACTTCGAAAACTTTGGATCGCAGCTGTGAATAAGAGTGACTGGGAACCAAAATCCCAAGTTAGAATTTGCAGTGATCATTTTTCAGAAAGTGATTATTTGGAGGGAAATTTGAAGGCCGACGCTGTTCCTAGCTTGTTTATGCAATCAAAGGTATGAACTTAAATTATTTAACAATTTATTTATTTTTTAAATGTGTTTCATAAATATACAATAATTTATAAAATTTAGTGCACGACAATACATTTTTTTTTCTTCTAGAAACTGTTTTCCAAAAATAAACTAGATTCACATTGTTATAATTATTAGTTAACGTCTCGCTTACAGTTTAAATAAATTCTTTATTTTATATGGAGATTACAAAATGAGTTTTAAATTAAACGAAAAATATGGCTGCTTTTGTATCACACCTTTACAGACCGACAACACTTTTTCAATCTCCCTATTCATTCAAAAAGGCTGACCAATAATGTATTTGTTGATTGTTATAGATTCGGCGTATTTCTAAAGCTGAAAGTGATATGCATACTCAGTCTTACACCACAACTATTTGTGACTGTAGGAATGGTAAATCTATGCCAGGGACCAGTTCACAAGAGGCGGATAAACCAGAACAGTGTATGAATAAGGTAAAATATTAGACAAAATATGATTGAAAAAAACACGCATGGCAAATTATTGGTACTAATTAAATGTTTGGGATCTTTTTCAGATGGTTAATACTGACCAGGATATGCATGCTAGTGCTACTACTGGGCGGAGTTTCGAATAGGGTCCAGCTTTAAAATGCATTTTTTTTATTGGACTCTATTCTTTTATGTAAAATATCATATAAAAACATAAAATTAGAGCTCGGAAACATGTTTAATAGGTTTTTTTAACAAAAATTTGAGTTTTTGACAAGTTAACCTCTTTGGATGTGTTATGCAAATTACTATCAAAGATTAGCAAATTAAATAGACTTAAATTTGTCACTGACCTTAAAAATCCACAGTCGTCATATTATAGGCAAACAATATTTTAGACACACAACAAATAACACTGAAAAAAGCAAGAAAAATTAATACAAAACCACATTTGACAGACAGTACACTGAATTTATCACAGATTACTAAATAGCAGTGTTGCCAAATGGCTCATATAAATTATCCCTGTCAATTGTGTAAAAATCCCTAATTTGTTCCCACTTTCACATTTCTGACGTAGCAACGGAAGTCGTAACATTTCAAACCTGCCTTACCGACATGACCAGGAACATGCGGACAATGCAGCTGTCTTCATAAACATCGCGCGAAATTTGAATTTTTAAGATAACTACTACAATAATACACTTCATTTAAAACATAATTTACATAATATATTTACTACAGAAGGGTAAAACAAAATAAATTTATACAAAGTTCATAGATCATTCATTTATGTGTATGTATTTTAATAACAACAATAATCGAATTACATATTTTTAATTAAACATTGTACTCGTTTCCACACTACCCATGAGGTAGAATACATTAGTGCGTTTTTTTTAACGTGGTATCGCCAGGAGCCCTAATCCACAATAAAGCAGTAGAACAAAGGACAAGTATGAAAAGAAAACAAACAGATATGACAAACTTAGAAATCTAAGTCTTCCACATCTATGTCGTTTACTACTTCCTCCTCCGGGACAGGAAGAGTAGCATCATACGTCGCTCCCGCTAAACGAAAGAACTCTTCAGTTCTGTTTAACTTGAGCTCCGCACATTTCTTGTAGAAGATATATCTGGCTAAATTGCCAGGTATATGTGCTTTCTTCCGTCCCAAAGAAGTCGTTATCGCTTTGGCAGCTCTCCACGATGACTCAATGCTGTTGGTATGAGCACCGGTGACAGGATCCCTGAAGTTCACCGAATGGTTTACTTTCAGGTGGAGGTACCCATGCCTATCAAGGCAGTCGTAGACTCTCCAAAAATCCGACACTATCGTGGTGCCCGGTTCGATCCATTCCTCAATCAGAGGAATGAGGGTATCCGCGCCACTGAAATAAAATAATATATTTATTAATGTAACTAATCGAATTTTATACGATTTTATATTTCGCGCGCCTTCGATCACGATCGCTATTCCATTTATGAAATTTTATAAGACTATTTTTTATTTAATTTTTCGCGCTGCGATCGTGTTCGAAGGCGCGCGCAAATCGTTACGTAAAAGATTCGCTAAATCCATTTGTTAATGCGTGCATAAATCTAATTCATAACTTTTATGTATAATTGTACTCATTTAATCATTCAATATAACTAAAAGCATTATTGTACATACCGATAAAAACGTAACTTCTCTTTCAGTCCAGCTTCATTACCACAACCTGGCACTACACAATGCATAACCATTTTTAAAAACTTTTGGCACCTCGATTTAACTAAAAACTGACTACAACTCACCAAGCACGATGCATTAATGGAAATGACAAATAAAGCCACGCCAAGCTTCTTAACAGGATATAATTTCTTCTTCATGTTCATCGTTAATTCGTTGAACTGGTACTAGCTGACGCATGCGTACTTCTTACTGTTAGAAAGAAGCTACCCCACCATGACAGTTGAGTGGATACAGCTCGTGCCGTTGTAAAGAGATAGGAGTCGCCGGTCCATTTTGTATATAGAGGTCATTGATCCTTAGGCACCGCTCGTAAGCGTAGCGTAATTTAATGAAGTTGGTCACGTTGTAAATCAACCTTTATACTGCAGTGTCATCTATGGTACAAATTGTAAAATTAACATATAACCTAACAGTCGTGTTTGTGTCTAATATTATATTTGAACTTTGATAAATGTATGTTACAAGATTAATCATTTTATAACGCTGTTTCTAATTTTTCTTTTGTACTTATATTGCGTTAATATTTCCAGAAGTCGGTCGTCTGAAAACTTGATTATACTTCACGTCTTAATATTGATATCTACAATTCTAAACGACATTTCTTTCACCGTATTATCATCATTTAACTATTGTTAGGAAGACATAAGTTCTCATGAATGTTTTCTTTATTTAGAAAACTATAAACCACCTCCTATATTGTAAGTATATTTAGTTATTAACCTTTGTGGTACCAAGGTTCGCACTGGTACGTACGGTACCAAGGGTGGGTCCAGCTGGACCCCACTAAAAATTTTATGTTATAGGTAATAAATCAAGGTTAAATTTGCGTTTTATCTTTTATTTGTGTTTTTCTTACATTTTTGACTTACAGACAGTGAAAATGAGTTACAGAACATGAGAAATAATTAAACACGATCGCTATTCCATTTATGAAATTTTATAAGACTATTTTTTATTTAATTTTTCGCGCTGCGATCGTGTTTGAGCAGTATGTACAAAGACTCGAACAGTTTTTTGAGCTCAATGGAGTACAAAAAGAAAGCAATTGTTAGAACTAATTACGTTTGAATACCAAGGGGGGGTCCGTAAGGACCCCAACTGAAAAACCGCAAATAACTCAAAAATTATGAATTAAAATCAATTTATATACATAACCACACCCCAAAGAATGTAAAAATAGCATTGTAAAAGAAGGCCATCTATCAAAATCAAACGAGTGGAATTATATTCGGAAAAAACGTAAATTGGGGTTACCATAAAGGTTAAATAAGATAAAGTATTTTAGGCATATTAAAAAGTTCACTGAGGTATTTATTACTAAAGTTTTTTTGCTAGTGTTGCAATAAACAGCTAATACTTTGATATTAAAATATCTTATAATTTGAAAATTAATAAGTTTACATTTTCAATATTATCGCTCATTTGCTATAAACACAATGTCCGATGATTTTGTTGTATGTATTTATCAATTTTGATTTAAATTGTTATTCTTAGGACTCATATTTTATTGATGAATAAATAATTTTATAAATTTCATGTAATATACGTCTGTACATTGCACATAAAATGTGTCCTCTTTTCATATTGGAAAATTACACCATTGAAATTTCGCCATGTACATTTGTTTGAAACACGAAAAATACAACAATTATAAATTTCTAGGTTAAAAACAAAGGTTTCTGCATTAGTTTCTTATGGAATAGTGATTTTACTGACAAAAAAATATTTTGCAAAATAAATTAAGTAGCTTTTGTTAAGAATTCGATCGTTTGTTTATTCAGTTTTAGTTTAAAACCCTTGAAAAGGTAAAGTAAGAAAATTATTAGCAATTAATATGCTACGTATAAGTTAAAAACCGTATGTCGTTCCCTTACCCGCCCTTAAATAAGTCAAGTGCAACACAAGCTATGCAGCATATCGAAGTTCTAGGATAAAATCGAGACATACGTTCATTGAATTTTGTAGTGTATTTTTGTTTAAATAATTATAAAAATAAATCTGGAGACAATGGGTCGGTCTAGGTGCTACATATAATGATTTGCATAAGAGATTTACTTTTATGAGATATCTAGGCCTTTAAAGTTTAGCAAAAATTTCCTTGGTAAAAAATACACATAAACATACAAACTACACTTTTCAGGTCTATTAATATTAATTGAATAAAAACAATACCTGCTATAATTATAAATTGTATTTTATTTTGTAAGTCCAGCAAAATTCATGCTCGAGAGTCCATAATAGACCCGTTATTTAAAATCATATACATAATATATACTACTAGAATGAGTTTACAATGTTAAATGGTTGTGCCGAATTGAAGATATGGATGACATAACGAAACGCTAATAGAAAGGCGCGAAATTTAAACGTAAGAAAAAATAAGTTTTCTGAAACTACAAAACTACATATGTACACTGTATAAGCTAAAAAGCAAATTGAATAATAAAATAAATTTGTACATGAAACAAATAGCGAAACAAGCTTTGTAAACAAATACTAAACAAAGAATAGCTATTTGTGTATTAAGAGCGCAAAATGGGACATTGTCGATTGAGAAGTTGTTGCCGCGCGACGTAGGAGCACTGCATTCTCTCGAAATCAACAATGTACATTTGCGCTCGAAACACACACAAGATTTTTTCTACAGTTCTCCACCATAACAAATAATAATAAAATGTACACTTTGTACTTACAGTACTACTCAATAGTTTTCCAGTGAAGATAGGAACGTATTCAAATATAACTTAAGTTATTCTTTTGGCTTTCATTTTTTTCAAAAAATTTATGCCAATTTTGTAATGAATAAGTTTTGTGTATAATTTATTTATTTCAAGTACATTAAATTAGTGCAGTGAAAAAGTGGATGTCCATTGGGAGCGTTCACGCCAAAGTTTTGCATGTGCCAGCACAACTGTTCACGCAATTTACTTTATACTTAATTTATAGTTATTTTCCATTCTTCTTGAGCTATTGCTTCAATCTAATCTAAGCATTTTATACTTACGTTTTTGTAAATAAATGCCCTATTTTATTTTCACAGCAGTGCGGCATTTTGTTTGGTTATGTAATATACCGACCGAGCAGTTATGTCAGATTGACTTGTGAAGGTGGTAAATGTGTAACTACAGTGCCATTAATTCCTGACTAAACGTTTCTATTAAGAATGTAGACAAGTGACATTTCTCAACATTGTGTAGTTAGAAATTTGGACTTTCTACGTTGTCGCGCATGAGCGGCAAAGTGACATTTTGCGTTGACAAAGAAAGCGCAAATGGCTATTTTGTATTTAGACTGTAGAAAATAAACTTGAAAGACGCTGGCTAACAGAAATGACAGGTTGCTGGACTGCCAACTTAAATTAAATAAAATTCACTACATCTAAAGAAAATAATTTTTATAATTATTGAAAAGGTAATGTAAATTAAATATTGGTCGTACTTTTTATTGTACAACTGAGCTTTACTATTTTGAAATGAAGAAATTATATAAAATACGTATTATAAGTTAATGCACAGTTATTTTTTTTTTCATTATGTGGTAGAATTTACACTAGAATTAGCGTTTCGTTATGGCGCCCATCGGTTCAATTCGGCACAAAGCTGGACATAGTCGCCATGATGGATGATCGGTCTAATACATATACCTATTAACTATTTTTTAATTAATTCTAAATATGAAATTGTCACTTTTAAGGAAATATTCCTGGTTGCTAAGAAATTTATTTTAGTTTCACGACCATGCGCATACAAACCCATTTATCACTTCTTGTGAGCGATGCAGATATATCTCATATTTTTCAACGGATGTACAATACATTGACAAGATAGGGGATTAGCAGTATACTAGTTAATAGGTATATGGTCTAGTGTATATCTTGCCTTGTTTATGTTTAAAATTGACCGTGAAAGTAGTAGTGGGAGATTTCCCCTTCTTCAAATTTTGGGCTCTTTAAAAGGCACAGATGAAAGAAATATAATTGTTATTAGTATTTGTTACGTCCTGTAAGTTGTACAGTGCATATTTTAAGGTTTTATTTTAAATTTGTTTTATCATGGCGATATACTTCGCTGCTAACTTCTATCATTATAGCATTTCACGAAAGTCGACCGTTTTTACCTGACGCTATGAAATGTGCTCTTTCTTTCTTGTACTTACGACAATGTATAAATCTATCTTCCTTACTCTTAAGCGTTCCCTACAAATGCATTGTGTATCATAAGGTTTCTTGTATCTAAAACTAATCTTAAAATTAATATTAATAAAAACTAAATACGTATGTCGAGAACTAAGTTCTCATCATCAGTAGTACAACAAGGGAAAGTTAAACACAGTAGTCAAGATTAGTCAACATGTTTACAATGCCAGAGGTACGAACAACTCTAGAGAGAGTTATTAGGACCTCTGTTTAACTTTTCCTCGTTGTACTACTGATAATGAGAAATTTGTTTTTATTAAATTAATTTTAAGGTTAAGGGGTAATTTTAAAAGTTTTAGTTATATTTAACCTTGGACTCTATCTATTATTAATTTTCTTATATCTTTTTCGTAAGCTATATAATCTAAGTTAGCAACGAAGACGCCATTTTCTTGTTTGGAAACCTTCGTGACGTCACATTAAACGGTTCTATTTTGATTATAGACATCTGCTGCATCGACTAGATCAATCGGCTTCACTACCTGACTTATATAAATTAACTATATGACGGCATCATATTGGAATGCTATTATTAGAGAAATTTGACTGTAGAATATATATATTTTTATAAATTCATGAGAGTGCTACCTTAAATATACCTACTACTAACTCCACGTATTTAAAAGTCTTTGGAGGTCTTTGCAGAATGGTGTGCATATATTAATACATCTTGTGAAAAATTCATATGAATAAATTATTATTACCTACTCGCATTAATATTAATAATAAACAGTTATTTATTGGCTAATGTAAACTACTGTGCACTACTGCAATTGTTTCTTATTCCATAGTATACTAGATTGAATTTAAACTAATTTAGAGAAAAATAGTGAAAAACTCTGAAATTATTGGTTTTAGGCATAGGATACCTTTAATAATATATGAAGATATTACAAAAAAATCTGATGTGGCCAGCACATTACCTTCCGTCAGTTATATGAGGTATTTACGAAAATTCTACCGGTGAACTGTTACCGGTAAACAGCTTATTATCAGGTTATAGCTACCGGAATCGATATTTTATGAACGTAAGTGGTAAACAGGGTAGATCCATAACCTATGAAAAAATTTGAAAATTTAAATCAGGTTAGAAATTTGACGTAGTTAACAAACTGAGCAGAGTCATCCTTTGAACACATTTCCACTTCTAAAGCGTGCACTTCGCTTTGCATCACTACCTTTTTTTTGAGATTAGATTCTTCATGAATCCGGTAGATGGATCTGGTAGATATTGTACAATTTTCGAACACGGTAACTTTTTACCAGTCGTGTTTTCGAACACAGTCGGTAGATGCGGTATCTACCGGTAGAATTTTCGTCGTAAATGCCTATGTATTTTCTATAAAATAGTATATAGAAAGTTCCTTGTAAAAGATTCTAAATTTCTTATACGTACATTACCTGTCGACAGTTGTATGTACTTTATACAAATTCCATACAGAAAGTTTCGAGCAAAAAATCCTAAATTTCCAGTAAAATTATAATATAACACAAATATACTACGAATATGTCAATTGACACTGACATCTTTCAATCAGAATTTTCATAATATAGTAGCTGTTTTCATAGCTATGTCTACTTTATGAAATTTAATTTCTTTATAATTTTGTAACTCTATATCCATTTAATATTAAGTATAAAATGCAGTCAAATCATATAGAGAATACAATGATCTTTAATATATATAATAACATTAAATGTGAAAAAATGATATTTAACATCATTTTTTCAAGAAAAACTGTTAAAATCTTCTAATAAGGGTACTTCCGGTTGAACAATTATAACCAAAATCTAATCAGCTCTTCATATGGATGCAGCGAAGAGGAATACGAAAGAATTATAATTTTTGGAATTGGAGTATTAGAGTTATCGTAGACGAAAATTTTGTTACACACACACACACACACACACACACACACACACACACACACACACACACACACACACACACACACACACACACACACACACACACACACACACACACACACACACACACACACACACACACACACACACACACACACACACACACACACACACACACACACACACACACACACACACACACACACACACACACACACACACACACACACACACACACACACACACACACACACACACACACACACACACACACACACACACACACACACACACACACACACACACACACACACACACACACACACACACACACACACACACACACACACACACACACACACACACACACACACACACACACACACACACACACACACACACACACACACACACACACACACACACACACACACACACACACACACACACACACACACACACACACACACACACACACACACACACACACACACACACACACACACACACACACACACACACACACACACACACACACACACACACACACACACACACACACACACACACACACACACACACACACACACACACACACACACACACACACACACACACACACACACACACACACACACACACACACACACACACACACACACACACACACACACACACACACACACACACACACACACACACACACACACACACACACACACACACACACACACACACACACACACACACACACACACACACACACACACACACACACACACACACACACACACACACACACACACACACACACACACACACACACACACACACACACACACACACACACACACACACACACACACACACACACACACACACACACACACACACACACACACACACACACACACACACACACACACACACACACACACACACACACACACACACACACACACACACACACACACACACACACACACACACACACACACACACACACACACACACACACACACACACACACACACACACACACACACACACACACACACACACACACACACACACACACACACACACACACACACACACACACACACACACACACACACACACACACACACACACACACACACACACACACACACACACACACACACACACACACACACACACACACACACACACACACACACACACACACACACACACACACACACACACACACACACACACACACACACACACACACACACACACACACACACACACACACACACACACACACACACACACACACACACACACACACACACACACACACACACACACACACACACACACACACACACACACACACACACACACACACACACACACACACACACACACACACACACACACACACACACACACACACACACACACACACACACACACACACACACACACACACACACACACACACACACACACACACACACACACACACACACACACACACACACACACACACACACACACACACACACACACACACACACACACACACACACACACACACACACACACACACACACACACACACACACACACACACACACACACACACACACACACACACACACACACACACACACACACACACACACACACACACACACACACACACACACACACACACACACACACACACACACACACACACACACACACACACACACACACACACACACACACACACACACACACACACACACACACACACACACACACACACACACACACACACACACACACACACACACACACACACACACACACACACACACACACACACACACACACACACACACACACACACACACACACACACACATACAGACATCATCGTAAAAATAGTAAAATCGTATTCTAGGGACCCTAAAACGTGCTTATTCATCAAAAACTCACCACCGAATTTTTTGACCAAAGACAATACCTTCCTTACCTAAAGGTGACGGAAGGTAAAAAACACAATTGAATAATAAAATATAGGATGTTCCATTTGAAAATGACGAGTTATATTTATTTAAAATTGAGTATATTTGATTCGCTTTATTTAACATTCTGTTTAATGAAACTTTTAAAAAATGTATGAGAACATAGAGTATAGATTAAGTAGTACAGAAAAAAAAATTTTACTATTAAAATAATTATAGTAGGCCTTTATGAAGCAATGCGTGTATTATGTCTTTATTTAGAGAAAAAAACGGAATAACGTGGCAACGCCGAGGAAAACTGACACAACATTCATATGTGTGTATAGGTAAATAAAGTACAAATGAAAATATATACATATATAGGTGTTCCATTTAAAAAAAGAGAATAACACTTGTAGATTTCTAAATTGGCGATATTTCTTTACCTATTAATTTTAGAAAAATAGTGTAATGAAGAAAAATGTTGAGAATGAAACTGTGCATCGATGAATACCAAGTTTGTTGTCCATTTGTTTCTTATGTACGCAGCAAAAGAAAATACACATTTAAGGCACGAAAAATAAAACAATAATTTATGTTTGATGTTTCTGACATATCTGACAGATTTGACATTTCATTTGATTTAATTATTATTAGAATTTATGATCATTTTCTACTCTAGATTGTCTTCCTATTATTCTAATAATAATAAAATCAAATGAAATGTCAAATATGTCAGAAAGACAAACATAAATTATTGTCTTATTTTTCATGGCACTCTGCTAATTGCCTTAATTCGTGTATTTTCTTTTGCTGCTAACTCGTACATAAACAATTGAACAACAAGCTTGGTACACATCAATGCACTTTCTCATTGGGAAAAAGAAGACACCCGGTATATATGTCTCGTAAGAAAAAAAAATTGTTTCAGATAATAAACTGCCAATTTGTGAAGAATTCATGTGTGCATCAGTTCCATTTTTGCAACGAACTTTCACTAGTTAATTCATTGATCAAGAATCAGTTATGGAGAGCAGAAGCGAGACCGGGGCACATACAACAATAACAAATTATCAAAAATTTGAAGAAGTGCATATCAAAGAAGAACCATTGGAAGAAATACCCTGGGGTCGACAATTATATGAAAATGTTTTGCAAAGTATAAAGAAAGAAGAATGCATAACTGACAATGATGAGCAAATTGACAAAGTATATGGCGACAATTCAATTACGATAAATAACGATATTCAGAAAACTAAAATTATTAATACAAACAGATTTTGTTGTACAATATGTAATAAGAGTTTTATAAATAATTACCGCTTGAAAATGCATATGTGTATACATAGTAAAAAAAAAGATTTCCTCTGCCATATCTGTAATAAATATTTTAGAAAAAAGCATGATTTGCAAGTTCATATAAAAATTCACACATGAATTAAGGAATATGAATGTACTTAATGTAAAAAATTATTTTCACTAAAGCGTCATTTAAAAGACCATATGAAAATACATAGTGGAATAAGAGATTACAAGTGTACAATATGCAATAAACAATTTACACATAGAAGTAATATATCGCAATAAACAATTTACACATAGAAGTAATATATCGCAACATATGAAAAGTCATAGAGATATAAAAGAATATAAGTGTGAAATATGCAATAAACTATTTACACAAAGTAGTACCTTAAACAATCATAAGAAAAGTCACAATGAAACCAGAGCATATAAGTGTTCTACATGTAATAAATCATTTGTACTACGTTGTCATTTAAAAGATCATATGACAAGTCATAGTGGAATAAAAAATTATAAATGCACAATATGCAATAAACTATTTACACGCAGTAATAATTTATGCAGACATATGAAAATTCATAGTCGGTCTAAGGAACATAACTGTTCAGTTTGTGATAAATCGTTTAGACAAAAACATCATCTCACAACTCATATGAACACTCATAGTCGAAAAAATAATTCCACTTGATGTGTATGGTATTGTAACTTCTTTTAACATTTATGTCAGTTTTTGTAATACGATGTGCACCATTAAAATGCTTTTTCATTGTGAATTATAATTGGTAAAGTTGTATTTATAGTGTAATATAATGCAATATACAGTGTGAACATTGAAAACCCTGACATAGGCGTTTAACATGGGAACACAGTTTTTTTCAAATATCATCTGTCCCGCAAGACTAAAGAGTATCTAAATACTCCTTATTTAATGGCTTATTATTGAAATATTTGCAAAAGTTTAATGCAATTTGACAGTTATCAGTACCACTTATAATTTATTAAAATTAATAATCATGGAAACGTATTAAGTAGCTGAAATGGTTACAACGGCCGCCTTATATTTTTATAATTTTTCTATTTTATTGTAAAATGAATTATTAAAAAATCTGATGTGGCCAGTACATTACCTTCCGTCAGTTCTATGTATTTTGCATAAATTGTCATACAGGAAGTTCCTTGTAAAAAATCCTATTTCTTGTACATTACCTTAGGCAGTTGTATGTAATTTATACAAATTCCATACAGAAAGTTTCTAGCAAAATTATAACACAAACATTGTCAATTTCATTTGACACTGACACCTTTCGATCAGAATTTTCTTAATATAGCAGCTGTTTCCAGAGTTATAGCATAGTTGGCTAATATATCATATTTAATTTTTTACCTTCCCTCATCATAGGTAAGGAAGGTATTGTCTTTGGTTAAAAATTCGGTGGTGAGTTTTTGATGAATAAGCACGTTTTAGGGTCCCTAGAATACAATTTTACAATTTTTACAATGATGTCTATTATATATACAGGCTGTCTCACAACTCGCGCCCCAGAGCGAATGAGGCATCACGAGACTGTACTCGGATGTGTAATTTTGAAGAAAAAAAATCTATCTTAAAAGATATTCGAGAAAAGACGTCTTAAAATTGACCAATCAGAGACCTACACCTTTAACGTGTGTTTGACGTAATTTTACGTTACTATGGTTTTATACAAATCAAATCTTCTTTAAAATGTGTGGGCGACTGTAGTTTTCGAAAAATGTCAGTGTCAAATTAAATTTGACAAGGTGGTGCCAGAGAGGCAGCACGAGTCTATTCCGGATGACACCTTCGCTAACCTAAATTTGTTGACAGTGAAAAGTCAACTCTAAAGTGTCAACATTACAGTAAGTCAAACAAATTTTGTAACTCACTAGTAGTATTTTTAAAACTTAGCAACCAGTTTTATTTTGTAATAATATCACACCTCAACATATCCTTCCGGGATTGGTGGATTAAAATGTCTTGTAACTCCGTTATGCAAGCAGCCGCAAATTATTTTCTTCTATTTGTTGGCAACCTATTGTCGTCGGCAAGTGTCAGTTTCTGGGGCGCGAGTTGTGAGACATTCTATATATATATATATATATATATATATATATATATATATATATATATATATATATATATATATATATGACATCTGCTCATGCCTTCTTAAATATTATTAACATTATTACCTAATATATTTTGTTCATTATGTATCTTATGTATTGTGCTCATTATATCTTTATTGAATTATGGTTGATTATGATGTGTGGCTGTATAATTACTGGCATACACAGTGTGTTCAAAAAAATTCCTAACTCGGAGTAGGCTATGAACAGAGCAACGTATATCTGATCATTATTCAGTTCAAATGTCAAGTTGTCAAAATTTATCTTGAAATGGAATTTTAAAGAGAAAAAACAATAAAGAAGGATACAGTATATTAACATTCGCCGTTTTTTAATTTGTTTCCTTTCCTAAAATAAGATATAAGAAGAAAAGCTTTGATTTCTTTGACATGTCAAATTGAAATTTAATTAAACAATTTTAAATTGACATACGTTTATCTGTTCATAGCCTACTTCGAGTTAGGAATTTTTTTGAACACACTGTATTATGTAATGTCTATAGTATTTAAAAACGATGTTGTGAGTACATTGATGATTATTCTGTTCTGTGCTGTAAAAGGTGAACGTTGTGAAATAAAGTGGGTTATAAAGAGTGTTGTCTCCTGATTATTATTTTTTTGTGATCCTATCTCTTCCAAATCTAACATATATATATATATATATATATATATATATATATATATATATATATATATATATATATATATATATATATATTAAAACGATAAACAGGGTGTTTCCTTCAAAACAACCAGCGCTTTTTTGGGCAAACTAACAACTTTAGAGAAAAATGTTTTATACCAAAAATGATCAAGAATAAGGGGATAATGTATCAATAGTAACAAACCGAATATTTAATCAGTGGTTCTCAAACGGTAGAACAAAATTATATTTTTTTTAAATGGCATCTAAAGTACAAAATGGCTGGCTTATACATGCCAGCAAATTGTTTTTAACATTGCGTTGGTAACTTCCTACAGTTAAAAAGTTACATTACATCAGTACCTAGTTATAAATACCTTTAAATAAAATTGTTTAAATTTTTTTTATCATCTTAACGTCACATCATTTAATAAGTAATATTACTTATTAAATACTAAAATGTGTTAGGAATTCGCTAGATCCGCTTACTGATATCCATAAGAATAGATGCATAGTCGATAACATACCAAATGGCATTCTTATTCAATCTGAAATTTGATTATCGTACATGCCGATTTGTCTTCAACAAGTATAAACAAATCAATGTTAAAATAAAATAATAATCAGTATAGTTTCAACTCCTTACAAAAAGAAGAAATTAAAAACCATTTAAATTCAATCAACACAAAAAATTCATAGTCGAAAGTTAAACGATTCAATGATGGCCCCGAAACAACTGATAGCTTCGATCTGGATAATCAAATTCCAAGATCCTATGCGTGCTTGGAATCCCGCCTCAAATTCACCGCCGCGTGTGACGTCATGTCTCGCAAATCGGTTATTACCGCTGATGTTCGATGATATTCGCTGGGAAAATTTCGAAGATGGAACGCGTATCAATATTGGTAAAAGTTATAGAATAGGCCTCCAGCACCTGAATCCATACACGTACTTTGATCGGGTTGAGTGTTTATGGTCAAATAAGCTCAACCCGTTTGTATTTTAGGGTCGAGTTGAAAATTTCAATCCGGTTAAAAATGCGTGTATTCCAATCATTTCAACCCGCTAACTTCAATCAGGTCGAATCCATCCATTTACATGCGGGTTGAAACTTTCGGGATAAACTAGGTAAGGGCCCTATTCTGTAACTCGGTGGTTAATTTTTAACCACTGGTTAAAATTTTTATCCAATAGTTATTGATTTGACAATTAAAAATTTATTTTTTTGTTATATGTCAACATACTTGATTGGTTAAAAAAAATAAAGAATGGTTGAATATTATCCACTGAAATGCAGAATAGGCCCCTAAATATGTTAATATTGCTAGGTGTATCATAGATAGCACTGTAGTTTAAAGCTTATTTTATACAATTTTTGTCTATCATTGCATGTGCAAAATTTTCTTTAAAATTTACTTCACCCTGTATAGATCAATTATTTATTTTGATTGTAATGAGGTTTTTACACGTTGCATCAAATACATATTATATAAATTTAACTAAATTTGCTCGTGATTTATTCTGTGTGTGAATATGTAAATCAAGCTTTATACAAGTATCATGTATAATTTCAAGTTTTAAATCATGCAGTTCTAAAAAAACATCTTGAAGGTGGTGGCACTAATGCAACCGATTTCTGAAATTCCTTTCTACACGTTTCAACACTCGGTCTATTTTCTGCCGAATAAGATTCTTCAGCTAAAGCAGGGTTGTAGGGCGGTGTTTATAAACCTCTGCATTGAGATATCCCAATTAAAAAATCACATGACGTTAGATCGGGCGAGCGCACCGCCCACGAGATGTCACTTTAAAACGAGATGAGCCTTCAAGGAACATTCCCCTCACAACTCTAACCCCATCTGTTTTTCGTTTTCCTATTGGCAGTGAATGACAGTATGTATTCTGACGTCACAGATGTGAGGGATGTTATTCATGTCTACTTTTCGCGTAAATCTTTTTACTTAATTATTTACGAAAATAACAAATTATTATTATATTTGTTATTACAATGAAAAATATTGCATAAACCTTCTTTTATAATACTTTTTAAGCATAAAGTTTAATTCACACAATTTTTACTTTCAGTTAAATGAAATATTCAAATAAAACTTGATATGTTATTTATAAATTTAACCCTTAAAGTTTACTTCCTCTTACCTTGCCTAAATTAATTTTTTACAAATATAATTTGAAAATAAATGTTTTATCTGTAAATCAAACTTTATGCTTCAGTGCCATCTATGATAAAATATAATATAAACATGTTATAACCTCTAAAATAGCAGGTAGCATATATAATCTTAGACCAGGAAAGAGGGGGAGACAAGGCATAGTCACGCGTATATTTCCAAATCATCTAAGCGATTTTGAACCTTATTGAAAGGTCAAAATCAGCCGCTAAAGGCTAGTCGACCAGTCTAATACTGTTATGTTACTGTTGGCCAAATCTAAATATATACTTGATTATCCATAACTACAAATTATCTTGATTTTGTTTTATAAAACTAAAATAAATACGAAAGAATATTAATAAAAAAACCATAATGTAAATAACGGACAAGTTAAAACGGTAGGTGACGCTTGTTGACATTGAAAACTTATTCGTTCGACTGCACAAGCATGTAACATATCTGGCCGACTAGCTTTTTGCGGCTGATTCTGACAGTTCAATAAGGTCGATAATCGCTAGGATGATTTGGAAAGTCGTCTTATTGGGAAATAGCATGCCCTGTCTCCCCCTCTATTCCTGGTCTAAGTATATAATTTAGCTTTAAATAATATTAATTATATCATAATTTCCAGATGTGTTCAACGTAAATATTTTATTATTCTTAAAATAAAAGTGTTCCACTGATATTTCTACATTTCTTCGTCACCAATAGCTTTGTTTGATTTCTGTTCAAGATGACATATGATGGTGTTTGATTATGCCACTTGAAGTAGTACATTAACTCTTACATAAATAAAGCTTTTGTGGAAGTCTTCCTTACTCGAAAACCATTTATATAGTGGAACAAATCTTCACTCGTTTAGAAATGAATCAAGAGGCTTTCATGGACAATCAACTTCACCCGGTGAGCAGTGTAGCAAAAGACCAACACACAGCGACAATAACAAATTATCATCAAAAGTTTGAAGAAATTTATATTAAAGAAGAACCGCTGGAAGAAATATCCGAAGGCTGTGAGGTATATAAAAGTGTTAAGAAGGAAGAATGTGTAACTGATAATGATGAACAGAGTGACAAAGAATATGAGAATTCAATTACTGGAAATAACGATATTGAGAAAATTGAAAATGTTAATTCAAACTGTTTTAGTTGTGATGTATGTAATAAGTTTTTTCTGCAAAAATCTAACTTGGAAGAGCATGAGAAGATTCACAAAGAAAATAAGTTTTTTGAATGTAAAAAAATATTTACTAAGAAAAGTCTTGTCGATAGTCATGGTAAAGAACATGGTAAAATAAAGAAATATCGGTGCCTGACGTGTAATAAAACATTTACGCAAAAGGGTAATTTAAAAACCCATATGACAATTCATAGTGGAGTGAAAGATTATAAATGTACAATTTGCAATAAACAATTTAGACAAAGTAGTCATTTAAAAACCCATATGGATATACACAGTGGTATAAAAGACTACAAATGTACAATATGCAATAAACTGTTTAGACGAAATAATGATCTATCCAGACACATGAAAATTCATATTGGTAGTAAGGAATAGCAACATGTTATATTTTTATTGTACAGAGTGAGCCAAAATGAAGTAGGTACCATACCATACTACACACTTATATTCTTTAATAGTTATTTGTATATCAAGGCCGCGAAATCACTCTTTAGCGTACCGAGAGAAAAATTGTCAACCTCGAGGGCGCTAAAGGATTTCGCGGACAAGGTGTATACAATATTTTTTGTGCAACCGCAAAAAATATGTAATTACAAATTTTACTAATTTTAAACAGTTTCAATGTAAATAGAAACCATGCAATTCTCAAGTGTCAAAGTGGTTGTTTACCTAATTTCGCGGCCGCTACCATGACAACGGTCGCGAAATTGAATTTCGCGGCCTGTATTGCGGCTGCGAAATGCATATTTCGCGTCCGGTTGCACAAAAAAACAGTTAAAGATACAAAAAATGTCGTTGTGAGACAAGAAATGGTTTACCGGATTTTTAGTGAATGCAAGCTTTCGGAGGCATTCCGTGGTGCACTCGCCAGCGCAGCTGGAGTGCCGATTTGAAATATTCACAACTGACACCAAGCGCCATGACATCTGACGGCATAATTTGTAACAGTGTGATTTAGTACTCTGGCTGATATGACATTAAAACTTGTATAGTAAAAATGAGTGTAAATAAAGGTAAAAGCAAAACTTATTGTTTGTTGCACGGTCGTGTCATAAAGTAGACTATCGGATTTCAAAATTATCGTACCTTCGGTGAAAATATTAAGTTATCGCTAGTACAATGAGTACAAAATTAAACTTTGACGGGCGCAATAAAGGGTTTCTATTTCGAATTAAAATATCAATGAAATATATAAAATAAAGTTTTTAATACATTATCTTCGTGTATTGCAATTTCATCAGAAGCCGATTTTTGTGCACCAGTTTGTAAACAGCACAAAATATATAAAAGAATAGGTCTTGTTTCTCCCGCAAATTATACAGTAATATTTATATACGTACTCACCTAATTAAAAAATATAATAGACACATATTTAGTAATGTTCAATTTATTAACGTACCTTGGTACCTTTTACAAAACATCTTTAGGTCGGATTTTCATGTAGAAATTTAACCTCGGCCGTAGTTATCCTTATTTTCGCTTAAATATAACGTTTAATTTTTGTAATAATACCTAGTTTATTAAAATACCTTCTATACAAGATTAATCGGTTGGTTTTTTTTGTATAATAATTTTTCAGAAATGTGTAATATTTGCAAAATTTCATAAGACGCCTGCAGGTGTAATATGAATGACAATTAAGAGTACTAAATCAAACGCACGTGTAGTTGGCGACGGTGCTGCCACCAACGGTCGTGTCAGTTGTCAATAGAAGTTACTGCAAAACACTCTAAAAACAGGTTATTCGCTTAGAAACCGCACTTTCAGGTGATATGCAGATATGTTTTGAGAAACAGTTTTTACATCATATTTGTACATTGTATTTGCCGTTATTTTTATAACAAACTTTATTTTATATTATATAATGACAGTATTTGTATATGCAATGAAGCTAAATATAAATAACGTTGAAATCTCCTATTATCAAAATATGTATTATTTATGGTTTCAAATTCAATTATCTGTAAAGGTTAGAATATGGTTGTATAAGAATTTGAGTTACAGATGGCACTGTGGCAACAAGCTTGATTTATACAACTTTTACATTCACTTTCATTAAAATATGCAAATAAAACTTTGGCTCGTACTAGAAACCCACTTTTATAGATCAGTTTTGTTAAAAGTGTCATTTAACCTTATAAGAATATAATTTAAAAGCGCGCTTAATAACATGTAGTACTTTTATTATACGAACCCAACGCCAAATGTAGGTACTATGATAGTTATTTACGTCATAGTCCGATAATAGTTATTTATATTATAATGATCGTAACGTCAATTATTATGATACTAGTCGTGAAGATTATCAAGCGAAGCGAATGCGCGTTTGATAACACGACGTGTGCCATATGATTAGTTTTGATCCGTATTACATACAAAATTTTTCCTGGTTTAAATCAATGAAAAATTAAAATAAAGTATGTGGTAAAAGCTATGATTTTTTACTAATTTTTGTTAATCTTTTTCATTTATTACTTAACTAGAATATATGGGCGATAATACATGCAATAATCTAATATATACAATTCACATTCCTTTTTGACCTGTTATCGCTGTCCTCTTCTACACGCGTCAGCGACGAACTGGCCATCTACGATGCGTTCCCGTAAGTGGGATAAAATACACATTGTCATTCCAATTTACAACAATTATCACAGGCGTGCATTATCATCTAATAAGATAGACAGAAGGGGGGGGGGGGCAGGAATAAGATTGCTTCCAAGTCCCAGACTTGAGCAGGTGCCCCGCATATTAAATGCGGCCTAACAGCTCGTGGATTCCGGTACCCCTATCCGCAAAAGTATAAACCCAGTGCATTGACGAATTGCTGGAATACGGTTCTTGTGAATAGTCATTTCTGAGCCATTAGCGGTACCGTAGCCACATACGCATGTCCCAGACATGTGAGTTCCCAGAACTCGACCTCATAGAGCTCAATGGGTCCCAGACCCATTATGAGAGTTTAGCTTACGATCACACGTGTGTAGGTCCCAGACCTATCATGATAAACCACAGGTTTATCCTTTACGTCCCAGACGTTCTCGTGTATCTCAGCCTCTCAGTATGCATGTCCCAGACATGTGAGTTCCCAGAACTCGACCTCCCAGAGGTCAATGGGTCCCAGACCCATTATAAGAGTTTAGCTTACGATCACACGTGTATAGGTCCCAGACCTATCATGATAAACCCCAGGTTTATCCTTAACGTCCCAGACGTTCTCGTGGATCTCAGCCTGTCAGGTGGTGTTTTTCACACCTCGAAGCATATAGCTCCATGGACTCAGAGTTGTCCCAGACAACTCTTCGGATAATTGGGAAAGCACTACATACGTTTGCGGCCACAAACAAATAATACAAATGTATATTTCACATATACCATGCATATCAAATACACAAGCAGTGTATAACATATCAATCAAGCACAAGCATCTGGTGATCCACACCAAACTATACCTGTATAATAATTAGAATAACAGCGAGTTCTACCACTCACCTATGACAACTGCAAGCAGCTAATCTTTTCTTATGGACACTTTCACACGCGCACAGCGCTGTGGTTATATCGGAACTAAGGGAAGAGCGGTCGCCAAGGGATGAGACATGTTCAAGTGTTTATTCCTTAAGCTAGCGCATCTAAACCAGTGGCGCCCAGTCGAAAAGTGAATCTTACAGTGGTATTGAACAAAAAAACAAAAAATAATAATCTGAAAAATCAGGTATGCTGTTTGTTTGTAAACAAGTTTCCACGTTACCAAACCTCATTATGGTACTGAGTACATTAATAAATTCATTATGGTCCTCGGCCTATAATGGAAGACATTAGAGGATTCAAATTTACGACCATAACGTTGTCATTATGACACGGCAGCATGTAAATAAGTTTTTACGGCACGAATAAGAAGTTTCGAAATGAGTACCGCAAAAATTACTTAACAGACATATTACGTATAGCATTTTATTTCATACATGTGTCGCATTTTTGGACGAATATTTGAATTATTTTTTTCTTTTTTCCGTTCTTAAAAAAATCACGTCGCTTGGTCTTAATAAATATAAAACCCCAAAATTTGCAAAAGACAGCAAATCGTTATCCAGGGTATTTAAAGTTAAGATGAGTACCAAGGATGAGTATTTGGAATACCATGACACATTTTTTACGTAGTACTAGCCCCGGTCCCCACAACTTGTTTTTACTATTTTTATAATGATGTCTGTGTGTGACGATTTTTTCCTCCACGATGTCTCATATTAAACTTGGGGAGAATTTTATATCCTATAAATTTGATTTTTGTATTATTTTCAGTAGACTATGTAGGTATGTAAAACAGAAACTGCTATTTTTTGTCAATTTGAATTATTAAGGATGGAAATCAAATAGAATAGAACACTATTTATAAACTTATTAACAAATATTTATATTTCGTTTCAATTTAAGCTGATTTTTTTTTATACGTAGCCTACTGAAAGTTACTATAAACATCAAATTCAATTAAAATATAGAAATTATTTGAGGTAGCTCGTGTAGCTGTTAAATTCTGTATATAAAACCTATATTATTCATAATTTTAATTTTTGTAACATCCAGAATTTTTTACTTACGTCATCTGTTAGTGCTCCCAAGAATTATCAATCTATTCCGATTCAATAAATATTTTCGTTTCCTACTTGAACTCCGAAATGTACTTTTTAAATTGTGAGCGCGCGAAGTAGGACTCGCTCCAACTTCGTGGACAATATTTGTACGTTAGGAAAATGCATGGAAAATGTAAGGCAACGTATGTACAGGGCGATGTATGTACATTATGAAACAATGTGTGTTCCCCAAAAGTGGGATAGATGGATACGTTCATTTGAATTATTTATCGAAGCTAGTGCCATACAAAGTGATAAAAGTAGCAAAAAAATATTATTATTGATATATATATATATATATATATATATATATATATATATATATATATATATATATATATATATATATATATATATTGTTCAGTTGTTTATACATATATTTTACAAATATACGTGCCATTCTCCCTTCATTATATATTATATATTTATTTATACATTTATATACAAGTAACGATTAACTTATCGTTACAAATACTGCACTAGCGATTGCAAATCATATATGTATTAGAAATTATTTGTAATACATATGTGTTGCAAATACTCCCTCAATATTTATTCCTACCTCCATGATAATAGCATATTATGTTATTAGGAGTAGAAAGCGGTCTTTTTGTGTTGCACCTAGCTATTCCGGCCGAGGCGCTAGCCGAGACTAGGCAAGCTGGGTAAAACACAAAAAGGGCGTTCTACTCCGAATGACATATACTATTTTTTCTTCAAGTGTTTCAAAGAATTTTTAGACATATTTTTGGAATTTTTTAATTGCAGTTTTTGCAATTTCAGGCGAAGCTGCCTGTGTACACTACAAAATAAAAACGATACAATTGTCAAATAACAATTTTCAATATAGTCTGTGTTGCTGTGACGACTGCCGCCGCCAACGGTGAACTAAGACACTAACATTTTTTTACTAGTACAACAATAACAACATTTTTGTACTAGTAAGACAATGAATATCTTCTATAGTGTGTGTAAAGTAGGATAATACGAATATTATAGTACGCTTGAAAAAAAAAACATTTTATAACCACTACAACAAAAAATGCTGCATAAAATTTGATGTTTGTGAAAAATATTTAAACAATCCATGGTTGCGCGAGTCGTAATTGGACTTTTTGCCAAAATTAACAAAACCTACTTAAATAATTTTATTAATTTAGACGTTTATAAAATTAAATATAAAATAATCTTTCGATCGGAGAAATAATTGTATGTGTAATACCATTAATTAATTATTACCTTGGTACCAGTAGGTGTTATTTAATTAATGGTAATAGCTTTAATTATATAGTAGCTGGGTATATAGTAGTAAGGTTTTAGCAAACGTCATACACCTGCAGCCGCATTCATAGCAATTACGTTATTCCACCCTTATGCCCGATATAACTATTCCACAAGGATTAAATTTAAAACTGGTTAAACACTTCGATATTTATAGCAACATTACAAATTTTAAACTTATTATGAAAGGATAAAGACAAAACATTTAACAACATTGTATTTTTATTCCATGCTCTGTTCCATTTAAGCCAATCAGAGAGGTCAAAACTATTCCCTATGTGACAAGGCGTGGGTAAGCGCAATTGGCGAAAAAATTCAAAGTGGGTGACGTCTGGTGGCAGATTTGTGAATTAGAGGAATAAGGAAACGTTGATAGCATTGAAACGTATGTAATTTTAAACAGGTTTAATTTATATTTGTTGGAAAAGAAAGTGACATATATAGTGTCTATTACATTTTTAGGTTTAAATAATGATCATTAAATGCCATAGATACTGCTCAGTGCCACAATGTAGTAATTGCAAGTCAAAAAGTGTAAGTCTACACTATATCCTAAGTGACAAAATATGATCTTGAAATTTTCTTCCCATATAGCTTTGACATCTCTAGTCGGTTTTTTTCTTTTTTAAAACAGGATGGCAAAATTCTTCTAATTTTATAGCCAAACTATACTGTTTATCATCCTTTTTAACAAGTTTTCTCCTTACTTATTCCAAATCGGTACAACTTAATTTTTCTATTTCTTCTGCTTTGTAATACACAAACCCATAAACAAATAAATTAATAACATAATAATAATGATAACTTTTGTTGTAAAACAATAAATATAGTTTTGATTTTTACTAACCTGTTTATATGCAACAAAACTGTAACAATATGTTTACATTTGCCTCCCAATCCTGCTCTACAACTAAATTTTGCTGCCCAGTAATTTATATTCTCGTTTAATAAAATTTCAATCGTGAGGATCTCCACTCAAATGACTGGTTTTTAAACAAGAACCCAGCATTGTACCAGATCCATCATCTTTTCTTCGACAAAGCACAAAGCAATACATGTCCTACCTTAAAAACTGCTTCGCCTTCCTTTATAGGACGTGCAGAAGCAATGTGTTCAAAAATATCACCAAACTTTATGTTAATTTTCTCCATATTAAATACTTTGCACTTTGAAATGCATATTGCCAGCAATAAGGAATGAGAGAACTCTCCATATTCCTCCGCCATCTTGCTACTGTCCGGCCTGCCACCTATAGTTCAGTTTTTTCGCCAATAACAAATAAATAACTTTTTTATAAACTCTTCTAAATTATAGTTTCGATAATCATATTTTAACTCTGTTTATCTGTTTAAATACTGAATGGCTTAAATGGAACAAGGTATATTTGATGTTTTTGCACGAGCAAAAATATGAATTAATTTGTTTATGTGAAAAACAGGTACGAGTAAGGTAAGTTTTATAATTATATTTACAATTTGCTATCTTTTATTAAATATGAAACAAAATTTTTATATTTTAGTGGAATTATAAAATGACAGCAATCAGTACCGCTATGTGGGTAAAAGGCGCCTTATGCAGCAATCCTCCCCCCCCCCCCCCCAATGTATAATTTTCCAATTGACACACACTTTAAATTTCAAACTATAATTTAGAATCTTCGAGAAAGACTAGATTTAAAATATTGATAAAATATCCTTTGGTAGATTCATTCTTGTAATCAATATCATCTTATAATAATAATAATAATAATAATAATATATTTAATTGTTGTAAAGATACAATCCTCATACAATCGGTTGGCAAAATAACACATCTAAATAACATCAGTATGCTATAAGTATAATAAATACAAATATTAGTTTTGGCACAAAAATTTAAAAATATGGAAATGTACTACTTTAGAATCTTGATTACATATAATTAACAATTTGTACTGCCCCTTAAATACTCAATTAGGTAACAGAAAAACAATAGTAAATATGAAAGTGGAATTTATGATAAAGCTTTGTTTTGACTACTCTTAAATTAAGTTAAATGTTACAGGCAAAAGTAGATACCTTAAACTAACAGACAAGAGAAAAAATTAAAATATTGATGTCTGGTTAAATTATGGTCACCCAATACTAACAGAAAATAATAACATTAACCAAACTAGGCCCGGTCGCCTCAATGTTGCAGCCAGAAAGTAAACAAGTAAGATCTACGCTATCTTTAAATAACTTTAAGTAGAAGATTATGTAGCATAAATAGGCATATCTAAACCTCACCCGCCCTCCTATTGAAACATTGATGTGACCGGAGATAAATATACAAAAAACAATAGTAAGAATTTATAAAAAAAAAAAATAGTTAATGCTCCCCATTAAGAAACCTTCCAATAGCGAGAGCAAGTGACTGGACTGTTTGTAGAAAAGTTATTTCAAATTTTGTTTACTCATTAAGTATAAAACTCCGCAGTTTGAAGCAATTAACAGTGTAGTTAAAAATGTTATTAATTTTTTCATGATTTAGATTTTTAAATAGTATGTAAATATCGTCTATGACCTTTATTGGTCGCAAATAAGAATTTATAAACGCTTCTCGCATAGGAGAATAAATAGGACATTCAGAGTAAAAATGGAATAGATCCTCCACTTTGTGTAAGTTGCATAGTGTACAATTTTGCTCGGAGTATAGTTCGTATTTTATATTGTTGAAAATTACTCGTAAACCTCTTTTACTTGAGAGTTTAATTTGAGCAATGACCCTAGCTTTTGTAAAGTTAATGTTCGTATTTAAGTAATCATTATCCTTTATATCGAAATTTTTGTATATATTGTTGAATTTAGAGTTCTTTGAATTACTGATGTCTTTTTCTATGAGTGAATTTTTGAATATGTCGATAATTTGGAGAATTATGTTCTTATTGACGTATTGGTCCTCCCAGATTTTCTCAAAGCCTAACTCTGTAAGTATGAGTTTTAATTGAGTACACCAGTTGTATTCGCTTTTATTCCCTGACCATTTATCTAATTGCAACAAACGATCATATAGCAGTCTGGGGTACCTGTTACGATTCATTTTTAAAATTTTTTCCCACCAGTTAAGCGCGCGTTTTAAAATGTAAAACGATATGTGTATGATTCCTGCTTCAAGACGAACCATATGGTTGGGAGTGTTTTTTTGACACAGAAAAATGGATTTGAAATAGTTAAGTTGACATTTTTCCAGGGTTGTGTGTTCTCTCATCCCCCAAACCTCGGTAGAATAAAGAGTAGTTGCATTAACGGTTGTTTGCAATAATTTAATTTTTTCGGTCCAGTTACAAGACTTGCCTCTTCCTAACAAATTTTTGACTGTAATTGTAGCTGTTTTGCCTTTTCTTAAATTTTCTTTAGCTGCTAAAATAAATTTTCCTGAGGAGGAAAAAATAGTACCTAGGTATGGGTATTGAGAGACCACCTCAACCCTGTTGTTCATGTATTGGAAATTTAAACCACTTGGTAGTCTGCCATTATGAAACGCTAAAATCTTTGTTTTATTTACGTTTACAAACAATGAATTTTTCTCGCAATATGCTTGTAGGTGTTGTAGCTTGTTTTGGACATCTACAGGGGAGTCGCACAAAAGCACCATGTCATCAGCATAGGCTAAGAGCAGTATGTCATTGTATCCATCTATGTTAAGCCCATTTAAGCCCGCATTGCGAAAGAAGTCTTCTATGTCATTTACAAAAATAGAAAATAGGAGTGGACTGAGGGTATCTCCTTGAAGGATACCTTCTGTTATATTTATTGGGTCCGTAGTACCCTCATATGTTTTTACTTTTAATACTGAATGGTTATAAAGGTATTGTAAAATTTTTATGAAATTCGCGGAAATACCGAATTTGTACAATTTATGCCATAAGAGTAGATGATTAACAGAATCAAAAGCCCGCTTATAATCTATAAAAATTGCATAACAAGTTCTTCCTTTTAACCTCAAATACAAGTGGGAAATGGATGCGAGAGTAAATATGTTATCCGATGTGCCCCTGCCCCTCCTAAATCCAGCTTGATTTTCCATCAAAATATCGTTTTCCTCACACCACCAAGTAAGGCGACTGTAAAGAATACCGGTAAATAGTTTACAAATTGAATTTATTAGAGCTATGCCTCTATAGTTATAGGGGTCTTTTTTATTGCCCTTTTTGTACAAGAGGAATAATTCTACGGATGACCATGAAATTGGCGTACACCCTGTAGCTAAAATTGTATTAAAAAGATTTAAGAGGTAAGCTGTCCAGTTGGCTGGCATGCATTTGTAGAATTCGTTTGGAATGCAATCAATGCCCGGAGCTTTATGATTTTTACTATTACTTATGCTGAGTTCGAGTTCATCTAGCGTTATTAAAGCATCAAGGAAGGGGTGGGTGCTATCGAAAAAAGGTATTATTGGAGTTTTAGTTATATTTGAATAGATTTTTGTAAAAAATTCTTGCCAGTTATTTAGCGAGATTTGCGAACTATACATATTTTTGATTTTTGGCTTTAAAGAATTTACTGTTTTCCAAAATTCTGTGTTATTTCGGGTATTACTTAAATTTTGTTTAATATTATTTATATACAATGACTTACTGAGTTTTATAGTGTCTTTATATATTTTCTTATTATTTATGTATGCTTCTAAATTTTCTGAGGAGCGGCATTTCTTGTATGCTCTCAAACTTTTTACGCAATCTGTTCTTGTTTTCCTGCAATTGTAATCAAACCAAGGTTTGTTATTTATTTTAGGGGTGTTATTTTTAACAAATTTTGCCATTGCTGAGGTGCACGCCGCTTCCTTGAATGCTTCAATAATATTATTATTTAGTAAATCTACATCATCGTTGTGGAAGTATATTCTTGGGTTACTTTGAAGGGATATTTTGAAATTCTCTGAATTATTTTTATTAAAAGCGAATACAACATTATAGGCAGATTTTACGTTTTTATCGTTATTTGAAATATCTAATGTTAAATTACTTTCTATGCTAGTGATGCATATAGCATGTTCACTTGAAAGGAGGGGTAAAAATATCTCGAAATTCGTTATTACATGAAGTGCGTTTAAATTCGCCCATGTTAAATCTATTGTACTCCTACCCACTGAACTAATGAAAGTGTAATTACCTAATTCGTCTCCTTTTGTACGTCCATTAAGTACAAAGAAACCCATGTTTTCCATGCTTTCCACAAGTAATTTGCCTCTGGTATTGCAAAGTGTATGAAGTGCAGATCTTACACCCCGAATATGTGGAGAGTCTATTACATTTTCCTCCGTCTGATTTAATAAACCAATATGCGAATTAAAATCGCCGGAGATTACTATTTTGTAGTCAGGGTATGTGTCTACGATCTGAAGAAGTGTGTCAGATAGACTGGATATACATTCAACATTATTTAATTTGGGGTTAAAGTAAATAGATATAATAATGTACTTATCTTTTATAGTGTGGATTTCCAAAATGATCCACAGATTTGTGGCTTCGATGAGGCTTACATAATGAAAGATGTGATTTTTTACGAAAATAATTAGTCCGCCACTCGCTCTGCCTCTGGATTTCTCCTTAATTGCGGGGCTGAAGAATATATTGGCATTATGATTATCTAAAAAATGAGGGAGAGTATAATTAGCATTATATAACCACGTTTCAGTTAAGCAAATAATTTCTCCGTGTAGTATTTTGGTTTCAGTACTTGAATCTAAGTTATATATATTTTTAAAACCAGAAATGTTCCAAAAAACTACACGAAAATTTTGTACTGTTACATTATTATTGATGTTACTTAACTCAGTTAAAGTTATAGGTTCTTCTGGTGCAGTGGGGGTTATGCTGTGGGCTGCCCTCCTCTGCTCAGGTCTAAAAAACTGTCCAGTGTTGAAAGTCCTTTTTCATTCGCTGGTCGTGGAATTTTGGGTTTCTGACGAAGTTTGCTAGGCGTTTCCTCTGAAGATAGGCGGTCTCGTTTGCCGGGATTTTGTTCCTTCCCTTTTGCCTCTTTCTTCTGTCTAAGGTGTTCTTGTTGTGTCGCTCTTTGGCTTTTTGTCATGTCTTCAGTCGCAAATATATTGGTGCCCTTGAATAATTTTCTGTTCTTCAGTATATTGGATCTCGTTTTTCTGGAGCAAAAGCTTACTAATATCGGTCTGAGCTTTGTGCTTTGATTGTCTTTTTTACCTATTCGAAATATTTCATCTATATTATCATTGAGTAATTCTATTCTCAAATGATTTTTGATAAGTGCTATAAAGTTTGATTCTAAATCAGCCATGGAGTTCTCGTTTTCGGGAATGCCATAGAAAACCAAGTTCTTCTTTTTGACAGTTCTTTCTAACTTTTCGATGGTGGATTTCTGCACGTCGATTACATTTTCCAAGTCTTTTAATTTTTCATTTACCGTTACGTAGTTTAGTTTTATTTCTTTCATATCCTTTCTCGTTTCTTCAACATCGTTGCCTATTTTGTCTAGCACTTCAATTTTTTTCATTATTGAGTCTATTTTTTGTTCCATTATTTTATTTATACACGTGCTGGTGTTTATCTGTTATGTTATGTGCGGTTTCACTGGTACCTGTATTTCTGCAAATAAAACGTTTTAGCACTGTGTTTTTAGTTTATTGTGTACACTGATTTATTAAAAGTTGTATTGAGATAGTTTTCTTATTAATTTCACTGGTTTTGTATTATAATTTCATTAAATTTTTCTTCAGTAAAATATTTTACTCCATTCACTTAAAAACGCTGTTGCCAGCCGATTTAATGGTTTATTTTTTGTTCCATTATTTTATTTATACACGTGCTGGTGTTTAGATGTTAGGTTATGTACGGTTTCACTGGTGTATTTCTGCAAATAATACGTTTTAGCGTTGTGTTTTTAGTTTACTGTGTACACTGATTTTTAAAAGTTGTATTGAAATAGTTTTCTTATTAATTTCACTGGATTTGTATTATAATTTCATTAAAATTTTCTTCAGTAAAATGTTTTACTCCATTCACTTAAAAACGCTGTTGCCAATCATCTTATAATCAAAATCGTTTGTTGTAATCAACAATATTACAGTTATAGCTTGCGACATAACAATGCCAGAAAATTATTCGTTTAGCAGGATATTTATTTAACTTTTTTTCTACTACATACTTTGTTGGATTTATTCTTGTAATCAGTATTATTGAACTATAAACCGAAATATTCTTCACAATTATTATTTGAATTCTAGAAAAATATCCGTTTGGTATGATCATTATTTTACTTATAATTAGAACTTTAATGCAAACAAATTACCAAAAACTATTGTTAACTTCTATCACCTTACTGTTTTGGTTTGAATAGTATTTTTTCTTTACGGATAAGAGCAGTTGAATAAAAAGAATGAGATCCGAAAATTGAACAGAAGAGAAAAAGAATTCGTTATTTGAATTAATTAAAATACACGAAAGGCACACACAGAAGATAAAAATTCTAATAAAAATGAAGCTTATTCTGGCATTTTTTCGTGATTTATATATTTTTCCGCGTTTATTTATATTATTGACTTCATCGAATTCAACCATGTCCTAAACATTATTTTCACGTTCTGAAAAATTATCAAAAAATAGATTGAATCCATTAAAATAAATTTTACTTATACATATGTAATAGTAATTATCCACAATAAATCTTAAACTGAAATTAGGTTGTCTTTGTGCTTGACAGGTCGTAAACCAACTAGTTACATCCAGAACCTTTAGGTTTTACCTATTGGTATAAACCACGGTGTAGTATCTATAGGTGAGAGCACGAGATGCGTTGACATGGCTAAGTAACTGGGAAACAAAATGGTGCTAACGCGACCCGTTACCATTTGACAGAAAATGTTTTGCTACAAGACGCACAACAGGGTATGGATCAAATAAAGAGAAATATAGTCTTATAGGTGCCAAAATGTACAATTTTGCGGTAGCCAGCTACATTATAACCACAAAAACAGGTACTAAGATAAATTTCTGATTGAAAGATGTGAATGTCAAGTGAATTTGACATATGTTGTTTTTTGTTTTATAATTTTACTGGAAATATAGAAACCTTCCTGTATGGAATTTGTACAAAATACATACATAGAACTGACAAAACATAAAAGGTAATGATTGAAAATATAGAATATTATGCGTTATATATGAATAATTTAATATTTTAAATATTTTGTGTAAAAACCGGGTCGCAACAAATCCTGACATCTAGCGGCACACTGTATGAACTAGCCCAGTTAGCCATTCTTCGTATTGTACTAGAATACGTCGTGCACTCACCTATAGATACTACACCGTGGTATAAACTAAACATAAAAGTGTTATGAATACTATTTTTTGCTGAACTTGGTATAAAAAAACAAGTTTGAAGTTTATACAGAGTATAACTATTGCCATGAATATAGCTGCAGAACTTTGAACATCTAGCTTGGGAGAGCAGCCAACAGATGACATTGTAAACGGATCAAATGTCGACACATACACTGTGACACTGATATCGTCGCCTAAAAGGCACAAGGTCGTATGTCACATTTTTGGCCATACTGACTTTTTACTGTATTCTGTTAAGTTCATTTTTGTATTTTCTGTCCAGCATAACATCGTATGTGAATTACGTTCTATTATTTATTTATTCGTAATAAACATAAAGTTGTATGTAAATTTTATTTAGAATCGAATATGCATAAGACAGTATGTGATACATAATACTAATAAGGTATCAAAAGTTCATTTAAAATATTCTGGCACATCATCGTATGTAACAAATACTTCTGTGTGCATATACTATGTTTCGATTTAAAGCTTTATCTTTACACCGATGTGTCGTATGTGCATCACATACATCCTTCTGCTTGTTAGTGATTGGAGTGAAAGTTGAATGTTATTGCTGTATGTATTATATACGACTTTGTGCCTGTTTGACAAGTTTGTTTTTACTTAACCAAAAATTAGTAGTTACTGGTACTGATTTGTGTTGTTTGCGTTTAAATTACAAAATATTAGTTTGAAATGGATAATTCAGTATTCAAAGGAAGAGGAATGAAGATTATGTCACTGTTAGAATCTAAGAATAAGACATTATCATGTGTTACAAGCCTTGAGAATGTAGACAATATCCAAGAGAAGAATCTGAATCGTAAGTTATATTATTCACATAATTACAATATTTTAAACAATGTGTTACTCTTTCTTTTTTTATTATTCAGAATATCATGAGGAAATCATTAATAATGAAAATGAAACTGATGGTCACAAAAAAAATCTTGATAATGGTTAGTAAAATACAGGTTTCCAGAATTTTTATATAACTTAAATTGTTTTATTTTAAATAGATAACGATCCTAGCAACAATCTAATGAAGATTGCAACTACAAATTTATTAACCGATTCAAATATACCAGTAGTATTTTTCAATGAAAATACTGATGAGAATGAAACCGGTATTTTAATTTTTGATGGTATAAATTTCACTAATGAAAATCGTAAGTTTATTGAAAATAAATGATTTTATTTGTTAACTTTGTTTTATTGCAATGATATTTTATTTCATAGAATTCCATTCTGAAGCTTTGAAGGAAAGTTTGGAAGAAACTATTTTGACTCTTGAGAGCGAAGACCAGACCGGTGAAATAATCATTGAAATGGAACATGATATTATTAAAGACTTACAAAGTGAAAACGAAAAAGGACTAACAAACTTATATGAAGAGATAGAAGAGAATAATGAAATACAGAATGTCGTAGAAATTAATTTAAATCAAACTGTTTCTGAAATTCAAAACGATGTACCAAATTTTACTAATAAGGAAAAAGAAAATGATATATTAATGGAGACTGAAAATACAAATAACGAGGAAGAGGATGAAGTACCCAAATATACAAAGAAAAGAAAGGATTCCGGAAAATCGTATATATCCAAAACTTCAAAAAAAAATGTACCTGCAAAAAGAGTTCAAAAAGTAAACTGTGATAAATGTAGATATAAATGTTCAAACAAAGTGAACGAACGTAAAAGACAAAGTATTCATGATGCATACTGGTCATTGCAAAATTTAAGTAGACAACGAGATTTTATTTGTAAAAATGTTACCCAGAAAGATATTTACAGGAGAAGAAATAAAGAAAAGACTGAAGAAAATTCAAGACGGAATTTGACATATGAATATTATACGGATGGAAAAAGAGTCTGCAAAAATTTTTTCCTAGCTACCTTAGACGTAGGGGAAAAAACTGTTGTTTATGCAAAACAAAAGGAAAATAAAGTAATTGGATGCGTAGAAGATGACAGAAGAGGAAAGCATGCCCCATCTAATAAGTCATCGCAAAATGAAATAGAAGGAGTGATAAGCCACATAAAAAGTTTTCCAGTAATGGAGAGTCACTACTGCCGAAAATCAAGTTCAAAGGTATATTTATCTGGTGAGTTAACATTACCAAAAATGTTTGATTTATATTTAAAAAAATGCAAAGATAAGAACGTAAATCCAGTAAAAATATGGACATATAAGAGATTATTTAAAGAAAATTTTCCAAATTACTCATTTCATCGTCCAAAAAAGGATCAATGTAGAACATGTAATAAATATAAAAACATGGAAGATGAAGAAAAAAGTGAGTTCGAAGAAGAGTATAAAAAGCATATCGAGAACAAAATGTTGGCAAGAGAACAAAAGTCAACCGACATTTTAAAAGCTAAGAATGAAAATAATATTAAATGTATATCATTTGATTTGCAATCCGTTCTTTATACACCTTGCAGCGAAGTATCGTCCCTTTATTATTCAAGAAAATATTGCACCTATAACTTCACGATCTACGATCCAAAAACAAAGGATGGTACATGTTATTTGTGGAACGAGAATGATGGTAAACGTGGATCAGATGAGATAGGAACAGCGCTTTTCAAATATATTGAAAATTTGCCTGCTTCAATAACACATCTAATTATGTACTCCGATTGTTGTGGGGGACAAAACCGCAATAGATACATTGTTGCGTTATATTTATATATAATTAATAATTTCGATAATCTCCAAATAATAGATCATAAATTTCTTGAAAGTGGACATACTCAAATGGAGGTGGATATGATGCATAGTGCAATAGAAAGAGCCAAAAAAAACATACCTGTATCAGTTCCACAAGAATGGAGTACAATTATAAAATCTGCTCGACGCGCTTTACCTTTTAAAGTAAATGAATTATTGTTTGACGATATTATTGATATAAAAAAACTAAAGAATGATTGCATTAAAAATTCAATGAATATATCGGACGACGGAGAAAAATTATCATGGCTAGAAATTAAGCAGATACAAATTCGTAAAGACGATCCAGCAGCATTCTATTATAAAACAAGTTATTCTCAAGATGATTTGAAAAGAATAGACGTTGGAAAATTTAAGAAAACTGATAAAAAACGTCCAAAAGTGTGGGACAATAGTCAGTTTAAGTGTGCTTTGAAAAAGGCCTATAATGAACCTTTACCCATATCGTCAGCGAAAAAAAGAGATCTATTAAAATTATGTGAAGATCTAATCATTCCAAAATCGGGTCATAATTTTTACAAAAATCTACCAGATAATAACTTAATTGTCGATAGATTACCACAACCTGACCAAGAAGAAGATAATTAACATGTGAATTTCTCATATCCCTTTTTTACAAATATATGTAATGACAATTTAATAATAAAAATTTCACAAAGAAATGTAAGTTGTTCATTATTTAGTAGCAAGATGGTGAGTATTCAGTAAAACGAAAATTATAAAAAATTAACAAACGAAAATGTTACACAAGCATAAGGTCGTATAAAGCATTTATGGAAATAAACCTACAAATTATGCTAGAAACTTACAATCAAAAGGTCGTATGTAAATTAAAAATACAGGCAGAGGGTAGGATGTGCACTATTCTTTCATGTTTAACATTAAATTCATAGATTAAACTAATAATAATACAAAAATAACATAATAGAAAAATAAAAATACATCTGTATATTCAAATAGCATGAGTCTTAATTTAATTTCACATTTCACTAGAATTTATAATACCCTCAAAACTTTGACTTCAATTTTCTAGAAATATGTGAAATGGCGCATACGACCTTTTGCCTTTTAGGCGACGATATGTTACCGTGTTAGTTAACCTCTTTAACTACTACAACTCATTTGTTCGTAAATAAATATATTGTAGAAATTATTTAGTGAAGGTGATTAAAGAATTTAGTAAACATGCGTTCCATGATTGATTTGTGCTTTATGTGCTCAAATGATAACAAATGCAACATTGTGGACAACAAAATTGTTACTCAAGTAGAATATCTTATGCCAGAAATTGTAAGTAACTACTTTACTTTTCTTGAAAGGCATTGAATACCTTGAGAACCTATATTAAAATACGAAGTCGTACTATAGAATTAACCGCAAATATAGTGGTAGCCTTCTTAGACTCTCTAACGTTTTGTATACAATTTTGCTAAATCTGTTTATAGTACAACAATTTTTACGAAAACGAAAGCCACATTGCTTTGCAATTAAAATCACATTCCGTAGGTAGAAATAAAAAATACTAACTAAAATAACATTTTCATTGGTGTCATACTAAGCTGAGAGTAAGAGAGTATAACTATTGTTCTATAATGCATATTATTTTCTCACACTTCTTATATAAAACTACTACATTTAAACTACAGTACCTCTGAAATAATTCCATTTGCGAATGAATTATTTGTGCAGAGTCTTAAATGAGTAACGAAGAATGCATACCAAATGTTTCAAAAGTTTTGTAGAGATTGACTTAATGGTAGAACATACTTCAGTTGCAGTAGTTTTATTTTTAATATTTGGTAATCTCATTTAAAAAAATGCTATTTATTATATTTTTTTTCTTTTGTCATTTTTAAATATAGTTACTTTATACTTATACACGTTTTAAACTTTGTGATTTCTTCTCACCTGAGAAATAAAAAATTAAAGTCTTATTGTTTTATTTTATCTACGATATTTATGTAAAGAATGGTTTTTAAACGAGATAATAATAAAAAATCTGATGTGGCCAACACCAAACCTCCCGCTATTTAATTTTTATTAATTTAAATAAACATACTTACATATTTAGTTATTGCGGAAACTGTATTAAAATCCATTCCATATAACTAGGGTTCTATTTACTATTTTCTATTTAAAACGTTACTATTATTAATTTGAAATGATTAGTTCTTTGACAGTGACATTTATCTGTCAGTTCCATACATTTGAGATATGAACTGTGTAACCAAGGAGTTTTGCTTGTTTAAAGCGCAGGCTCCGGGATTATAATTATAGATATTTTATAAATTTATCCATAAAATATATAGAAACAGTATTTATACAAATCTGTGGAAAATTTAATAATCTTTAATTTTTATAACTCAAATCTTCAAAACGTAACATTTGAAGGTATTTTTCGAAGAAATTCTATTTTGAGCTTTAAATAAAGTGCCATTTCCGGTTATCTGATATACACCAAAATCTAATTGTTTCTTTCCATATTAGAATAAGGTAGAAATACAAGGTTTCAAAATTTTCTGAATGGTAGTATTTGAGTAAGAATGAAGGATCCACACACACATACACACAGACATCATTGTGAAAATGTTAAAATCGGATTCTAGGGACCTTAAAACGTGGTCATTTACATAAATTTCGATATGCGATTTTTAGCACGATCCCCTATACCTCCCTTGCCAAGGGTAGCGGGAGGTAAAAATTACACATTTGTTGACACTTTTCAGTCTGTAACATACCAGGCGTCTATTTGAAATGTAGAATTCGGTGAATACTTGAAAAAAAATGTTTTAAATAAGTCATAGTTAAACATATTAATTACAATTAAAGATAAATAAATTTTTAGTAAATTACGTGAGAAAAATGATTTCCTTTCGATTTGTTTCATTTTAAACACGCTTAAGTTAAATTAGTAGTTACCTATTAATTTTAGACAAAAAATATTTCAAATACAAGTTGTAGATAATCAAAATTGTACACTTAAATCACTAATAAGATTTTATTTTGGTCATTTTATAACCTGTAATATAGAATTTGAAATTTTATAAATTTTGCTCATTTGTAGTGAGACAAAATTAAAAGTCGCCAATGAAATTCGTCTTTATTTTGAGCTATAAGCTTCTATTGTTCGTAAATTTTTAAATATCTCGTACGTTGCTTTAATTTACATTAGTTTTTAAATTTAATTTAAGTGCGCGTTACAGATTTTTTTTTAAATTTTGATCGTAAGTTTATGGTAATGTAAACATAAGCTTTCTTTATAATACTGTTAAATAGGCTATAGAAATTCGAAGCATTCATAAAATATATAGTTGTCCCATTTAGAACTGCCACCATTGGGACCTCGAGAACAATGAGATGCGATGTTGGTTAAATGATGGAAATTTTAGTGCGCCTTCGGGCATTTGTTTTTCCAAAAATTCTCATAGGGCATAGGGTTATTGTGTTATGTGGTTTTTTCTTGCTCTGAAAATTATTTTTTTTTACTTGTATGTTTTTGAATATTATTTTCCAAAAAAATTATTATTTATGTTTTATTCGATTAAATAATTGATTTTTTATACTACATATCAAGAGTGTAAATTGAATCATAAGAAGCTACATTTTGTACTGAATTTAATTTTGCATCGGTTTCTAGGCAAGTTGCTGGACAACAAATGCAATATGAAATATTTCGTGTTCGGTCTGCTGTTTTTGATGAAAAAGCCTAAGGTGGCTTAAAACAATATAACGCCAAACGTTATCAGTTTGTGCATTACAAATAATTTCATAGTTATTTCCAAGAAATCAGATAATTAATATGGAAAGTGATAGTGACTTGGAATTGACACCTCCAAGTATAACAGAAGCAGCGAATTTAACAACACTAAATTTATTGCCGGAAACATCGAAGAAAATGTACAAACGGACTTATAACCTATTCTTGGAGTGGAAAGGAGATCGAAACGTAAAATTGTTTTCCGAGAACGTTTTAATGGCGTATTTTGGCGACTTGGCGAAAAAATTCAAAAGTTCCACATTATGGACACAATACCCAATGCTGGGAACGACTCTCAGTATTCATAATAATATAGATATTGCAAAATACTTAAAACTGAAAGCATTCCTTAAGCGACAGTCCGACGGCTACAGACCCAAAAAGTCGAAGATCTTTACATCAAATGACATCAATAAATTCATTAAAGAAGCCCCAGATGAGATCTATTTAGCGACAAAAGTAATTTTTTAGGTCGCATTAATTATGGGCATAATGGGTGCATGTAGAAGACATGAATTACATCAAATGAAAATTACTAATTTCAATGATTTGGGTTCAGCTGTTTTAGTAACTATACCAGACACTAAAACCAAAATTATACGAAATTTTACTATAACTAGCCCTTTCTATGAAATTTACAAAAAATATGCAACTCTCCGCCCTTCAAATGTAAATGGTTCATGGTTCTTCATTAATTACCAAAAAGGAAAATGTACCGTCCAAAGAATAGGTGTGAATAAGCTTGGAAGCATGGGAAAAGAGATTGCTGAATATTTAAAATTGCCAAACTACGAATTATACACCGGACACTGCTTTCGTCGATCTTCAGCAACAATTCTTGTTGATGCTGGTGGTGACATAACTAGTTAGAAGCGCCACGGTGGCTGGAAGTCCACAGCAGTCGCCGAGGGATATATCGATGATTCGAAGAAAAATAAATTTGACACAGCTAATAAAATTGTAAATGCAATACAGAGCATTTCAAATATACCATCGACTTCAGAAATAGGAAATCGTGAAATGCCATCTACTTCGACAATGGAAAATTGTCAATATCAAGAAAATTTTAGTATCCAGCATTCTACAAGTTCTCCAAAAATGATTTTTAATAATTGCACATTTAACTTAAATAAATAAAATATGTAGGTAGGAAGTTATTTCATAGTTCTTCTTCTTAATTGGTTGGGCACTGCTGTCCAGGCTCTGCTAATGAATAGGTAATTTCGTATTTTCATGGATCCAAAGCAATAAATAAAATATTTGCATATTTATTTGTATCTATTTTTATAATTGTCGTTATCGTATAAAAAGTATAGTATGCAACTCACACAAAATAGCAATTTTGCACTCGTTTGAATTGCAACACTCGCCTTCGACTCGTGTCGCAAACTTTCAAACACGTGCAAAATGCAAAATGTGCTTCATTTTATGCTTATTACATAATACGAGGGGGTGTTGATAAATACTTAGCCTACCATATAAAACGCCACAATAATTCAAAACAAAATTTTATTTATTCAACATAATCTCCTTTAAGACTTACACATTTAACACAACGTTTATAAAATAATTGTAAACCCTCTAAAAAAAATTCTTTGTCTTGGTCTGCAAACCACTCCTCAGCGGCATGTATGGCTTCATCATTTGTGGAAAATCTTTTACCTTTCAAGTGTTTTTTAAGATTTGGGAATAAATAATAATCTGATGGTGCTAAATCCGGAGAATAGGGCGGATGGTCAACCAATTCAAAACCAATTTCATGAATTTTGCGCATTGCAATCAAGGACTTGTGAGCAGGAGCATTGTCTTGCAAAAAGAGAACACCTTTGGTAAGTTTTCTGCGGCGCTTTTCCACAATTTTCTTGCGTAATTTAGATAGCAACTCAGCATAATATGTTCCCGTGATAGTTCTGCCCTGTTCCAAATAATCTGTCAGAATTATCCCATCTTTGTCCCAGAAAACTGAAGCAAGAATCTTACCAGCGGATTTTTGAACACGGAATTTTTTTGGTCGTGGAGAACCGGAATGCTTCCACTCTTTCGATTGCTCTTTAGTCTCTGGGTCATAATGATGAATCCACGTTTCATCCATAGTAACAAGCCGATCCAAAAATGTTGAGGAGTCTGCTTCAAAACGACGGCAAATTTCCTTCGACGTTGTCAAACGAAAACGCTTCTGATCAGCATTCAAGCATCTTGGAATCCATTTGGCCGAAAGTTTTCTCATATCCAAGTCGTGATGAACAATATGAAATACACGTTCATAGGAAATGTTCAATGCTTCCGCTATACGTTTCAGCCCAATTCGTCGATCTGCTAAAATCATATCATGGACAGAATCAATGTTTTCCGAAGTGGTCACAGAAATTGGTCTTCCAGCGCGGTGCTCATCTTTAACATCTGATCTTCCTCTCTTAAATTCCGCAACCCAGTTTTTAATAGTTGCATATGAAGGACACTGATCACCTAAAGTGTCTGTTATATCAGCAAAAATTTCTTTGCCGGATAATCCTTTCAAAAATAAATATTTAATAACTGACCGCAACTCAACTTTTTCAAATTCTAGCTTTTTCGCAAACATGCCGTTTTCAAAAATTCACAGTTTAATCACCGTTCAACTTATAGATGTCAAACTTTGTCAACTTATTTATAAAACATCATAGTTGTAACCATAACAACCATATTCACTTTCAGATATTGGAACCATCCAAGGCTAACTATATATCAATACCCCCTCGTATACTACTATGCTTACTCATTATTTTCATTCTATACTCATACTTACAAATAACACTATAATATGACAAGAGCGACCGGACAAAATATTTTTTTATATTGTGCAAAATTATCTAACGAAATAAACTATTTAAATAAAAGGTGAATTTTCAAAAATAAATCCTTTCCAATATAAAAAATAATAATTTTGGGGGAAATCTTAATAGGGGATTCCACTATTGGTGAAAATCCGGTGAAAAATTCCTATTAATAAGCGAATTATGGTCCCCTCAAGTTTGAAAATATACATGTGACGTCACGAAGTTTTTATATAAAACTGTTTTTTTCGTGGACCTAAAATGTTCTTGAAATTTATGCTATTTTTAAATTATATTAATAAAAAAACAAATGAATATTATAACACTGTACAAGTCCAGATGCTTTATAATTGCAAATATCAAAATTATTAAGTTTAACGCAAGAAATTTATATTCAAATAAAAACTGTTTGAGAATTGCAGTACCTACTGAACTGGTAGCCACGTGTCCGCTATTTGAATTTGTCTACTTCCATTGGTAGTAGGCCCCATCCCCTAACTCGGTATTCGTTATATATTTATAGCTCGATTTATAGGTGGTCTTTGAGTCGCCAATCAAAATAATATATATGGATTTCATATGAGTGACGAGCTGCTAAAACAAAAACCCTCTTATTTCCGAAATATTTCAATTATATCATTTTATTTCATTATTAAGCATATACGTTCACTATTTTTTACTAATTTCTCTTAATTCGATTGATCTGTAATCCCCTATTATTAAGTTTATACAATTTTGTATTAATAGCAATAGCCGTGGAATTTGAACAGAAGATCAAATGTTTGACATTTGTTCGTGTGTCAAAATTCGTTATAACCTATAACTTATGCAAATTTAATGGTATAATTTTAATAATCTAATTTTATCAAACATTTTCTAATCTAGTATGAAACATTAAAAAGAATATATCACTAAAAATCATAGCTAACGAATTCTGGTAGATAAAATGGCAAGCATTTGTTTGAGTTTGTTCAAATGCCATGGTTATTGTTATCAATACGAAATTGAATAAAATTAATAATCAATTTATAGGATCAAAATATTACATAATTTACATATATGTGGTGCCATTTGATACAGAAATCTTTTTATCTTTGATACCACAACCATTGTTTTCAGTTAAAACGGGGGGCAACAGTCAACAAAAAACTGATTTCCCTATACACACCTTTAAAAAAACTCCCGGTATAAATCTTTTCGTCATACCGACTACGAAAATATGCCATGTCATTATTTTGTTGACAGCCGTGGCGGATTTAGAAAATTATAAATGGGGGGGGGGCACAAATTTTAAATATATAGGGTGAGCCCCCACCCTCCATCTCGTTAACTTTTGTATTGTGTATTGTATATTAGTAAAAAATTGCTCATATAACAGTTTTATTATTTTAAATATACTATTTGATGGCAGATGTAAATATTTTTTATAGTCAGAACTTTAATTTTTTTAAATAGCAACCAAAATAATTTTATTCAAATAGTCTAGGTTCAAACCTGTACTAGCGCTAAACTGTCTCTATGAATAACAGTTTGCGCGGATCCAAGTTACACTTTAGGTATACCTGGTTTAAACTCGAACAGAAGAACTGTGAATGTTTTTTAGCTGAATATACAATTACTCTCATTTCGCTAAAAAAAAAAACATTAGTTCTTACATGAAGTCACATTGCATTACCCCGTTCATACGGATAATTTAAAACGAAACATAAAAAATTCCAACAAGAGTATCACTATTGCCTTAGTTCTCTGTTCTGGGAAGTTCATTTAATATTTCTTATTGTATTAATTATTAAATATTCTAAATTATAGGGATCGATCCGAGTAGATATATTACATATACCTTTCAAAAATACCGCCAATCCTATCAATTGGAATAACTCGTTTCTCGAGCACTTAAAAGAGTAGGAAAAACTTTCTCAGAATGAATTAAAAATTATAAAAAATCTAAATATAAAGAATAGATATAATTAGATTTTTTATTCAGAGTGTTAATATACGAGTTAAAAATTTATAGGGCTTATAGTACTGACCCAAATGAGTAAAAAAAGTTTAATCAACATAGGTGTGATCTTCAACTATTTCCGAGATATAAGGCAGTGAAAAATGAAGTTATACAGGGTTTATCTCTACTATCTCGAAAACATAGCAGCCGTATTCACCATTTGGTTAAATAACTGTTCAGGGGCGCGCCGTACCATTGTGTCGCCCGTGTGCCAATGCTCATCTTGACGCCCCACCCCCAAATTCAACAATTATAAAAAATAAGCATCGCCATTTGAAATAACATATAAAAGTGGCCTAAAAAGGTGCAAACTGAAATCTAGTACTATTTCATTTTTGGAAAGTAATGTATTCACAAAAAAAAATGCAAAATTAATTAATGGGGCAACAATTATGTGGACACGTTAACTTAAACAGCCTGTGTACTTTTTCATAGTTACCATATGTTTTAAATAAACCACAATAATTGCTTTTACCCCATAAAATTAAGAATTCTTGCATTTTCTGCTTGAAACATAGATACATCGTTGGAAAGCTAAAGTAAACTCTGTTTCAATTGTATAATCCCCATTACTTGAAATCTAATAGTGATAAAAAATCGTCGTTTGAAGGAAAAAAATCTGATGTGGCCAGGACATTACCTTCCGTCAGTTCTATGTATTTTGTACAAATTTCATACGGAAAGTTCCTTGCTAAATTAAATATTCTATTTCTTGTACATTACCTTCCGGCAGTTGCATGTATTTTATGTAAATTTCATACAGAAAATTATTATTTTGTGACGTTTTCTATATACAGTGTAATGTATCTGCAAAAATAAAAGATTTATTATTATTATTATTTCTTGTACATTACCTTAAAGCAGTTGTATGTATGTTATACAAATTCCATACAGAAAGCAAAAGATCCTATATTTCCAATAAAATTATAAGACAAACACACTATGTTTATTTCACTTGACACTGACATCTTTCAATCAGAATTTTCTTAATATAGTAGCTGTTTCCATAGGTATGGCTACTTTATGAAATTTAATTTCTTTATAATTTTTTAACTCTATATCCATTTAATATTAAGTATAAAATGCAGTCAAATCATATAGAGAATAAAATATTCTTTAATATTTATAATAACCTCAAATGTGAAAAAATTATATTTAACATAGTTTTTTCAAGAAAAACTGTTAAAATCTTCAAATGATGGTACTTCCGGTTGACCAATTGTAACCAAAATCTAATCAGCTCTTCATATGGATGTAACGAAGAAGTATACGAAAAAATTATAATTTTTGTAACTGTAGTATTAGAGTTATCGCAGACGAAAATTTTGTTACACACACACACACATCCACACACACACACATCCACACACACACGCACACACACAAACATACAGACATCATCGTAAAAATAGTAAAATCGTATTCTAGGGACCCTAAAACGTACTCATTCATCAAAAACTCACCACCGAATTTTTTGACCAAAGACAATACCTTCCTTACCTAAAGGTGACGGAAGGTAATAAAAAAGGATCCTTAAAGACGTGCAAACCAAAATTCCATATAATTTTATATTTGGAAGTTATTTGTGAATATAAAAGGAAATGGCTAGAGTACCGAACGCGGGCAAAAAATTAAGATCTCAAATTGACATGGTTTTCGCAATTTCTCTAAATATACCCCATTACCCAACCTAACGCCCAAACTCAGGCTTGGAAAACGCGGGTCAAGTATTATGCGTTAGGTGAGGTTATTGTTGTTCTCTTTAGAGTAATATAAAAGCAACTTTAGTAAGCTATTCAACAACGGTCCCGCGTTCGTGCCAGGGGGCTGTCCTTAAATTACGTAACGCTTTAGGGGGGGGGTCAAGAGTAGCGTTACGAAGTGTTACGAGGGGGTGGGGGAGGGTTAATGTGTGCGTTACGTAACGATAAAATATAAAAAAATATTGCTAAACTTGTTTAATAGTTTTGAAACATTCAAATTTCGCGGTGCTAATTCGTATATGCAGGCAGTCGTTTGTTTTCAATAACAATCAACAGATTTCGGGCACAGTTCAAATTCGGGCCAGTGGTCTTTCATTCGTGCAATGCAATTCATATTAAATCATGAATTCAAGTAGTGTTGATAAGGAAAAACTTTTCAATAGTTTGTTAAAAGCATATGCAAATGCATATGCTTTTAATTTCTGTGCTGTTATTTTTCATCTTTATGTACATTAATTTAAATAGTTTCTGTTTCAAATTTTAACTGAATATTAAGGAGGCCATGTACTTTTATATCCAGTAAAGAAATTGGGGTGACAAGCCGTAGGCCAAGAGTAGTACATTATTTTTCATCTTTATGTACATTAATTTAAATAGTTTCTGTTTAAAATTTAAACTGAATATTAAGGAGGCCATATACTTTTATATCCAGTAAAGAAATTGGGGTGACAAGCGATAGGGCAAGAGTAGTACATTATTTTTCATCTTTATGTACATTAATTTAAATAGTTTCTGTTTCAAATATTAACTGAATATTAAGGAGGCCATATACTTTTATATCTAGTAAAAAAAATGGGGGGGGGGTCAAGTACTGCGTTACGTAATATATGGGGGGGGGGGTTCATGTTTGCGTTACGGGTGCGTTACAAGGGAGGGTGGGGGTATCAACAATTGCCTAATTTTGCGTTATGTAATTTAAGGACAGCCCCCAGATTTGAATTTTTAACAACGGTCCCGAATGTTAAGACATGTCTCTTCGACGTTTCAAGTACTAAACGAGGGACTAAATCACGCCATTTGGAGTTTTGTATAGTAACTAATTGTATATGCATTTTTCGGAAAAAACAAAAACATCTTTAAAATAGTCTACTAATGCGACAACTTTGCCCTAATCGACTTCATATCTCTTATAGTTTACGAGATCCCAATGTGAGCCTTGAAAAACGGGCATATTAAATTAAAAAAAACTTAAGTCTTATTACAATTTTGCTCGCCGTGTCGCCCCTAACAAGTGTCGCCCGTGTGCGACGCACACATCGCACTCTGTGACGGCGCGCCCCTGTAACTGTTTGTTTTCTAACTCACTGTTGGATTTTAAGTAACTGTTAGAGCATAATCGTATAAGGCGCGAGCAGCCACGTGACTCGAGCAACCTTGACATAAACTTAAATATGGTAATATTTTACTAGTTCAAAATTAAAATAAGTCAAAATATTGGTCCTGTCAAAGTGACACTGTTCTTGTCAAAATGACAGAATCACACACATCAGCTGATTCTAAACACGTCAAGGTTGCTCCAGTAACGTGTCTGCTCGCGCACTATTAACCAACTTATATACAAATTCTTAACAGATTTAGTTAGCCGACTGTTAGTATGCATGTTGGCGAACTTGCTCTGAATCGTAACCTCAATTTTATAGAAAAAAGAAAACGTGGCACCTGACTTTGACAAGTGCTTGTATGGCCCCACAATGTTGCCGAGTATACAGTTTGTGTACCTTGCCTGTGTTGCCAAATCAATTTGGGCGTAAAATTAATTTAAAAAATTGTAAAACTAATTATTAATGAATATCAAGTTGTTTAATTTTCTGATACATAAATTGTGTGATGCTTTATGTTGATATTGATAGATGATGGCAGCACTTGTCAAAGTCACGTATCTGTCCGCGTCTCATTCTTAAATACAGATGCAAATATGGAGAAGAAAATGCGTAGTAAGAACTATACTGATGTTGAGAAAGATTTGTTGCTAGATATCGTGGAACAGCACGTAGATGTAATAGAAAATAAGAAAACTAACGCAGTGTGGAATAAATCAAAGCAAGAATGTTGGGACAATAAAATTGCTAATGAATACAATAGTATTCAAACTAGTGGAGTCACATCTGGCTCTCAATTAAAACCTTTTACGAGCAGCTGAAGAGGAATGCAAAGTCCAACAAGGCAAATGATAAGGTAATAAAACAAAATACTTGCAAAAGAGGTAATACATATCTAATAAATTGTTGTATAGGTAGAGAAATACAAAATAGGAGGGACTACTTTCGTCCCAAAGCTAACCTCCTTGGATGAAAAAGTATTAAGGATTATCGAGAAAAATTATTTCACGCTGAGTAATGAATTTGATTCCAATGAATATCAAATCGCTGTATCGACACCAATCACACAAACCGTACCGCAGTGTTCGCAATAACTTTATAATACAGAAGAAAACGACATGTTTGTTAATATACCTATATTGATCGATGATAATATAATAAATATAGAAGTATCGGACGTTGCTATTCCTATAACATGCAAAGGAGAAATGTCAGAAGTTCGTACTCCTACAACAAGCAGCAAAATAAACCGCAAAATTCAGCATATACATACCTTAAAAGCAGGAAAAATACAAAAAAGAATATTCCCGAGATCGAACTTAAATGATAAGAGAAACACATTCTACGAAAAAAAATTGAAGCTTTGGAGGTAATAAAACAAGTGGAATTGGAAAATTTGAGAGGAAAACAAATAGATAATGAAATAAAAGAAATAATTATGGAGAGGCAGGCTCTCAATTTCAAAATGATGAAAAACGAGTTTGTAGATAAATAAAAATTGCTCAGTAATCTACTTTTTTATTTATACAAATTCTATACCTACTCAAGTGAAATTGTTACGTAAAATATTACATATACATATTAACGAAAAACTGTATTAATTATTGCTGTGCGAACTGCCATATTTTGCGTTTCAATGTTTTGTATTTCTGGAATATCATCATCATCGGACCATTTTTCTTGTTCTTCTCCTGTTTCTAATTCTTCAATATCGGCCTCATCTTCATTTTCTCGTCTACAAAAATTATGTAAAACAGCTGTAGCGACTATAGTTTCGCAAACATTTACAGGTGATAATAACATGCCACGCGCTAAACAAGGAAACCGCTTCTTCAACACTTCAAAGAGTCTTTCTATGGGGTTCCTTGCGGAGATTTGAGCCCTATTGTATCGTTCTTCTGGTTCTGTTTGCGGATGTAACAAAGGTGTTAAAAGGTAGCTTCTATAAGGATAACCTAATAAGTGATAATGACCAAATTCATGATTTTCAAAACGAGCCCTTATATGTGAATCATTAAAAATGGTTGTATCATGCACAGAGCTAGGTCATCGTATAACAATATCTGGAATTTCCAAGTTAGCATTTCCTCTTGCCTGTGTATTAATACTAAAATAATCTTTGCGATTTCGAAACACTTCTGTTACATTACCACCTGGAGAAATTAATTTTACGTGGGTACAGTCTACAACGCCTATTACTAGTGGAAAATTGTTAATTTTATAAAACATTTCCGCTGTTTTTCGTTTATCAGCAGCAGTTTCTGGCATCACAATAAAGTTGGGACGTAGACGAGCTATGTATCTTGTTATGCGGGTAACGATACGTAACACTGAAGGTTGCGATACTTTAAAAATATCGGCAAATATAGTTACTTTATACTTATACACGTTTTAAACTTTGTGATTTCTTCTCACCTGAGAAATAAAAAATTAAAGTCTTATTGTTTTATTTTATCTACGATATTTATGTAAAGAATGGTTTTTAAACGAGATAATAATAAAAAATCTGATGTGGCCAACACCAAACCTCCCGCTATTTAATTTTTATTAATTTAAATAAACATACTTACATATTTAGTTATTGCGGAAACTGTATTAAAATCCATTCCATATAACTAGGGTTCTATTTACTATTTTCTATTTAAAACGTTACTATTATTAATTTGAAATGATTAGTTCTTTGACAGTGACATTTATCTGTCAGTTCCATACATTTGAGATATGAACTGTGTAACCAAGGAGTTTTGCTTGTTTAAAGCGCAGGCTCCGGGATTATAATTATAGATATTTTATAAATTTATCCATAAAATATATAGAAACAGTATTTATACAAATCTGTGGAAAATTTAATAATCTTTAATTTTTATAACTCAAATCTTCAAAACGTAACATTTGAAGGTATTTTTCGAAGAAATTCTATTTTGAGCTTTAAATAAAGTGCCATTTCCGGTTATCTGATATACACCAAAATCTAATTGTTTCTTTCCATATTAGAATAAGGTAGAAATACAAGGTTTCAAAATTTTCTGAATGGTAGTATTTGAGTAAGAATGAAGGATCCACACACACATACACACAGACATCATTGTGAAAATGTTAAAATCGGATTCTAGGGACCTTAAAACGTGGTCATTTACATAAATTTCGATATGCGATTTTTAGCACGATCCCCTATACCTCCCTTGCCAAGGGTAGCGGGAGGTAAAAATTACACATTTGTTGACACTTTTCAGTCTGTAACATACCAGGCGTCTATTTGAAATGTAGAATTCGGTGAATACTTGAAAAAAAATGTTTTAAATAAGTCATAGTTAAACATATTAATTACAATTAAAGATAAATAAATTTTTAGTAAATTACGTGAGAAAAATGATTTCCTTTCGATTTGTTTCATTTTAAACACGCTTAAGTTAAATTAGTAGTTACCTATTAATTTTAGACAAAAAATATTTCAAATACAAGTTGTAGATAATCAAAATTGTACACTTAAATCACTAATAAGATTTTATTTTGGTCATTTTATAACCTGTAATATAGAATTTGAAATTTTATAAATTTTGCTCATTTGTAGTGAGACAAAATTAAAAGTCGCCAATGAAATTCGTCTTTATTTTGAGCTATAAGCTTCTATTGTTCGTAAATTTTTAAATATCTCGTACGTTGCTTTAATTTACATTAGTTTTTAAATTTAATTTAAGTGCGCGTTACAGATTTTTTTTTAAATTTTGATCGTAAGTTTATGGTAATGTAAACATAAGCTTTCTTTATAATACTGTTAAATAGGCTATAGAAATTCGAAGCATTCATAAAATATATAGTTGTCCCATTTAGAACTGCCACCATTGGGACCTCGAGAACAATGAGATGCGATGTTGGTTAAATGATGGAAATTTTAGTGCGCCTTCGGGCATTTGTTTTTCCAAAAATTCTCATAGGGCATAGGGTTATTGTGTTATGTGGTTTTTTCTTGCTCTGAAAATTATTTTTTTTTACTTGTATGTTTTTGAATATTATTTTCCAAAAAAATTATTATTTATGTTTTATTCGATTAAATAATTGATTTTTTATACTACATATCAAGAGTGTAAATTGAATCATAAGAAGCTACATTTTGTACTGAATTTAATTTTGCATCGGTTTCTAGGCAAGTTGCTGGACAACAAATGCAATATGAAATATTTCGTGTTCGGTCTGCTGTTTTTGATGAAAAAGCCTAAGGTGGCTTAAAACAATATAACGCCAAACGTTATCAGTTTGTGCATTACAAATAATTTCATAGTTATTTCCAAGAAATCAGATAATTAATATGGAAAGTGATAGTGACTTGGAATTGACACCTCCAAGTATAACAGAAGCAGCGAATTTAACAACACTAAATTTATTGCCGGAAACATCGAAGAAAATGTACAAACGGACTTATAACCTATTCTTGGAGTGGAAAGGAGATCGAAACGTAAAATTGTTTTCCGAGAACGTTTTAATGGCGTATTTTGGCGACTTGGCGAAAAAATTCAAAAGTTCCACATTATGGACACAATACCCAATGCTGGGAACGACTCTCAGTATTCATAATAATATAGATATTGCAAAATACTTAAAACTGAAAGCATTCCTTAAGCGACAGTCCGACGGCTACAGACCCAAAAAGTCGAAGATCTTTACATCAAATGACATCAATAAATTCATTAAAGAAGCCCCAGATGAGATCTATTTAGCGACAAAAGTAATTTTTTAGGTCGCATTAATTATGGGCATAATGGGTGCATGTAGAAGACATGAATTACATCAAATGAAAATTACTAATTTCAATGATTTGGGTTCAGCTGTTTTAGTAACTATACCAGACACTAAAACCAAAATTATACGAAATTTTACTATAACTAGCCCTTTCTATGAAATTTACAAAAAATATGCAACTCTCCGCCCTTCAAATGTAAATGGTTCATGGTTCTTCATTAATTACCAAAAAGGAAAATGTACCGTCCAAAGAATAGGTGTGAATAAGCTTGGAAGCATGGGAAAAGAGATTGCTGAATATTTAAAATTGCCAAACTACGAATTATACACCGGACACTGCTTTCGTCGATCTTCAGCAACAATTCTTGTTGATGCTGGTGGTGACATAACTAGTTAGAAGCGCCACGGTGGCTGGAAGTCCACAGCAGTCGCCGAGGGATATATCGATGATTCGAAGAAAAATAAATTTGACACAGCTAATAAAATTGTAAATGCAATACAGAGCATTTCAAATATACCATCGACTTCAGAAATAGGAAATCGTGAAATGCCATCTACTTCGACAATGGAAAATTGTCAATATCAAGAAAATTTTAGTATCCAGCATTCTACAAGTTCTCCAAAAATGATTTTTAATAATTGCACATTTAACTTAAATAAATAAAATATGTAGGTAGGAAGTTATTTCATAGTTCTTCTTCTTAATTGGTTGGGCACTGCTGTCCAGGCTCTGCTAATGAATAGGTAATTTCGTATTTTCATGGATCCAAAGCAATAAATAAAATATTTGCATATTTATTTGTATCTATTTTTATAATTGTCGTTATCGTATAAAAAGTATAGTATGCAACTCACACAAAATAGCAATTTTGCACTCGTTTGAATTGCAACACTCGCCTTCGACTCGTGTCGCAAACTTTCAAACACGTGCAAAATGCAAAATGTGCTTCATTTTATGCTTATTACATAATAACTACTATGCTTACTCATTATTTTCATTCTATACTCATACTTACAAATAACACTATAATATGACAAGAGCGACCGGACAAAATATTTTTTTATATTGTGCAAAATTATCTAACGAAATAAACTATTTAAATAAAAGGTGAATTTTCAAAAATAAATCCTTTCCAATATAAAAAATAATAATTTTGGGGGAAATCTTAATAGGGGATTCCACTATTGGTGAAAATCCGGTGAAAAATTCCTATTAATAAGCGAATTATGGTCCCCTCAAGTTTGAAAATATACATGTGACGTCACGAAGTTTTTATATAAAACTGTTTTTTTCGTGGACCTAAAATGTTCTTGAAATTTATGCTATTTTTAAATTATATTAATAAAAAAACAAATGAATATTATAACACTGTACAAGTCCAGATGCTTTATAATTGCAAATATCAAAATTATTAAGTTTAACGCAAGAAATTTATATTCAAATAAAAACTGTTTGAGAATTGCAGTACCTACTGAACTGGTAGCCACGTGTCCGCTATTTGAATTTGTCTACTTCCATTGGTAGTAGGCCCCATCCCCTAACTCGGTATTCGTTATATATTTATAGCTCGATTTATAGGTGGTCTTTGAGTCGCCAATCAAAATAATATATATGGATTTCATATGAGTGACGAGCTGCTAAAACAAAAACCCTCTTATTTCCGAAATATTTCAATTATATCATTTTATTTCATTATTAAGCATATACGTTCACTATTTTTTACTAATTTCTCTTAATTCGATTGATCTGTAATCCCCTATTATTAAGTTTATACAATTTTGTATTAATAGCAATAGCCGTGGAATTTGAACAGAAGATCAAATGTTTGACATTTGTTCGTGTGTCAAAATTCGTTATAACCTATAACTTATGCAAATTTAATGGTATAATTTTAATAATCTAATTTTATCAAACATTTTCTAATCTAGTATGAAACATTAAAAAGAATATATCACTAAAAATCATAGCTAACGAATTCTGGTAGATAAAATGGCAAGCATTTGTTTGAGTTTGTTCAAATGCCATGGTTATTGTTATCAATACGAAATTGAATAAAATTAATAATCAATTTATAGGATCAAAATATTACATAATTTACATATATGTGGTGCCATTTGATACAGAAATCTTTTTATCTTTGATACCACAACCATTGTTTTCAGTTAAAACGGGGGGCAACAGTCAACAAAAAACTGATTTCCCTATACACACCTTTAAAAAAACTCCCGGTATAAATCTTTTCGTCATACCGACTACGAAAATATGCCATGTCATTATTTTGTTGACAGCCGTGGCGGATTTAGAAAATTATAAATGGGGGGGGGGCACAAATTTTAAATATATAGGGTGAGCCCCCACCCTCCATCTCGTTAACTTTTGTATTGTGTATTGTATATTAGTAAAAAATTGCTCATATAACAGTTTTATTATTTTAAATATACTATTTGATGGCAGATGTAAATATTTTTTATAGTCAGAACTTTAATTTTTTTAAATAGCAACCAAAATAATTTTATTCAAATAGTCTAGGTTCAAACCTGTACTAGCGCTAAACTGTCTCTATGAATAACAGTTTGCGCGGATCCAAGTTACACTTTAGGTATACCTGGTTTAAACTCGAACAGAAGAACTGTGAATGTTTTTTAGCTGAATATACAATTACTCTCATTTCGCTAAAAAAAAAAACATTAGTTCTTACATGAAGTCACATTGCATTACCCCGTTCATACGGATAATTTAAAACGAAACATAAAAAATTCCAACAAGAGTATCACTATTGCCTTAGTTCTCTGTTCTGGGAAGTTCATTTAATATTTCTTATTGTATTAATTATTAAATATTCTAAATTATAGGGATCGATCCGAGTAGATATATTACATATACCTTTCAAAAATACCGCCAATCCTATCAATTGGAATAACTCGTTTCTCGAGCACTTAAAAGAGTAGGAAAAACTTTCTCAGAATGAATTAAAAATTATAAAAAATCTAAATATAAAGAATAGATATAATTAGATTTTTTATTCAGAGTGTTAATATACGAGTTAAAAATTTATAGGGCTTATAGTACTGACCCAAATGAGTAAAAAAAGTTTAATCAACATAGGTGTGATCTTCAACTATTTCCGAGATATAAGGCAGTGAAAAATGAAGTTATACAGGGTTTATCTCTACTATCTCGAAAACATAGCAGCCGTATTCACCATTTGGTTAAATAACTGTTCAGGGGCGCGCCGTACCATTGTGTCGCCCGTGTGCCAATGCTCATCTTGACGCCCCACCCCCAAATTCAACAATTATAAAAAATAAGCATCGCCATTTGAAATAACATATAAAAGTGGCCTAAAAAGGTGCAAACTGAAATCTAGTACTATTTCATTTTTGGAAAGTAATGTATTCACAAAAAAAAATGCAAAATTAATTAATGGGGCAACAATTATGTGGACACGTTAACTTAAACAGCCTGTGTACTTTTTCATAGTTACCATATGTTTTAAATAAACCACAATAATTGCTTTTACCCCATAAAATTAAGAATTCTTGCATTTTCTGCTTGAAACATAGATACATCGTTGGAAAGCTAAAGTAAACTCTGTTTCAATTGTATAATCCCCATTACTTGAAATCTAATAGTGATAAAAAATCGTCGTTTGAAGGAAAAAAATCTGATGTGGCCAGCACATTACCTTCCGTCAGTTCTATGTATTTTGTACAAATTTCATACGGAAAGTTCCTTGCTAAATTAAATATTCTATTTCTTGTACATTACCTTCCGGCAGTTGCATGTATTTTATGTAAATTTCATACAGAAAATTATTATTTTGTGACGTTTTCTATATACAGTGTAATGTATCTGCAAAAATAAAAGATTTATTATTATTATTATTTCTTGTACATTACCTTAAAGCAGTTGTATGTATGTTATACAAATTCCATACAGAAAGCAAAAGATCCTATATTTCCAATAAAATTATAAGACAAACACACTATGTTTATTTCACTTGACACTGACATCTTTCAATCAGAATTTTCTTAATATAGTAGCTGTTTCCATAGGTATGGCTACTTTATGAAATTTAATTTCTTTATAATTTTTTAACTCTATATCCATTTAATATTAAGTATAAAATGCAGTCAAATCATATAGAGAATAAAATATTCTTTAATATTTATAATAACCTCAAATGTGAAAAAATTATATTTAACATAGTTTTTTCAAGAAAAACTGTTAAAATCTTCAAATGATGGTACTTCCGGTTGACCAATTGTAACCAAAATCTAATCAGCTCTTCATATGGATGTAACGAAGAAGTATACGAAAAAATTATAATTTTTGTAACTGTAGTATTAGAGTTATCGCAGACGAAAATTTTGTTACACACACACACACATCCACACACACACACATCCACACACACACACACACACACACACACATACAGACATCATCGTAAAAATAGTAAAATCGTATTCTAGGGACCCTAAAACGTACTCATTCATCAAAAACTCACCACCGAATTTTTTGACCAAAGACAATACCTTCCTTACCTAAAGGTGACGGAAGGTAATAAAAAAGGATCCTTAAAGACGTGCAAACCAAAATTCCATATAATTTTATATTTGGAAGTTATTTGTGAATATAAAAGGAAATGGCTAGAGTACCGAACGCGGGCAAAAAATTAAGATCTCAAATTGACATGGTTTTCGCAATTTCTCTAAATATACCCCATTACCCAACCTAACGCCCAAACTCAGGCTTGGAAAACGCGGGTCAAGTATTATGCGTTAGGTGAGGTTATTGTTGTTCTCTTTAGAGTAATATAAAAGCAACTTTAGTAAGCTATTCAACAACGGTCCCGCGTTCGTGCCAGGGGGCTGTCCTTAAATTACGTAACGCTTTAGGGGGGGGGGGGGTCAAGAGTAGCGTTACGAAGTGTTACGAGGGGGTGGGGGAGGGTTAATGTGTGCGTTACGTAACGATAAAATATAAAAAAATATTGCTAAACTTGTTTAATAGTTTTGAAACATTCAAATTTCGCGGTGCTAATTCGTATATGCAGGCAGTCGTTTGTTTTCAATAACAATCAACAGATTTCGGGCACAGTTCAAATTCGGGCCAGTGGTCTTTCATTCGTGCAATGCAATTCATATTAAATCATGAATTCAAGTAGTGTTGATAAGGAAAAACTTTTCAATAGTTTGTTAAAAGCATATGCAAATGCATATGCTTTTAATTTCTGTGCTGTTATTTTTCATCTTTATGTACATTAATTTAAATAGTTTCTGTTTCAAATTTTAACTGAATATTAAGGAGGCCATGTACTTTTATATCCAGTAAAGAAATTGGGGTGACAAGCCGTAGGCCAAGAGTAGTACATTATTTTTCATCTTTATGTACATTAATTTAAATAGTTTCTGTTTAAAATTTAAACTGAATATTAAGGAGGCCATATACTTTTATATCCAGTAAAGAAATTGGGGTGACAAGCGATAGGGCAAGAGTAGTACATTATTTTTCATCTTTATGTACATTAATTTAAATAGTTTCTGTTTCAAATATTAACTGAATATTAAGGAGGCCATATACTTTTATATCTAGTAAAAAAAATGGGGGGGGGTCAAGTACTGCGTTACGTAATATATGGGGGGGGGTTCATGTTTGCGTTACGGGTGCGTTACAAGGGAGGGTGGGGGTATCAACAATTGCCTAATTTTGCGTTATGTAATTTAAGGACAGCCCCCAGATTTGAATTTTTAACAACGGTCCCGAATGTTAAGACATGTCTCTTCGACGTTTCAAGTACTAAACGAGGGACTAAATCACGCCATTTGGAGTTTTGTATAGTAACTAATTGTATATGCATTTTTCGGAAAAAACAAAAACATCTTTAAAATAGTCTACTAATGCGACAACTTTGCCCTAATCGACTTCATATCTCTTATAGTTTACGAGATCCCAATGTGAGCCTTGAAAAACGGGCATATTAAATTAAAAAAAACTTAAGTCTTATTACAATTTTGCTCGCCGTGTCGCCCCTAACAAGTGTCGCCCGTGTGCGACGCACACATCGCACTCTGTGACGGCGCGCCCCTGTAACTGTTTGTTTTCTAACTCACTGTTGGATTTTAAGTAACTGTTAGAGCATAATCGTATAAGGCGCGAGCAGCCACGTGACTCGAGCAACCTTGACATAAACTTAAATATGGTAATATTTTACTAGTTCAAAATTAAAATAAGTCAAAATATTGGTCCTGTCAAAGTGACACTGTTCTTGTCAAAATGACAGAATCACACACATCAGCTGATTCTAAACACGTCAAGGTTGCTCCAGTAACGTGTCTGCTCGCGCACTATTAACCAACTTATATACAAATTCTTAACAGATTTAGTTAGCCGACTGTTAGTATGCATGTTGGCGAACTTGCTCTGAATCGTAACCTCAATTTTATAGAAAAAAGAAAACGTGGCACCTGACTTTGACAAGTGCTTGTATGGCCCCACAATGTTGCCGAGTATACAGTTTGTGTACCTTGCCTGTGTTGCCAAATCAATTTGGGCGTAAAATTAATTTAAAAAATTGTAAAACTAATTATTAATGAATATCAAGTTGTTTAATTTTCTGATACATAAATTGTGTGATGCTTTATGTTGATATTGATAGATGATGGCAGCACTTGTCAAAGTCACGTATCTGTCCGCGTCTCATTCTTAAATACAGATGCAAATATGGAGAAGAAAATGCGTAGTAAGAACTATACTGATGTTGAGAAAGATTTGTTGCTAGATATCGTGGAACAGCACGTAGATGTAATAGAAAATAAGAAAACTAACGCAGTGTGGAATAAATCAAAGCAAGAATGTTGGGACAATAAAATTGCTAATGAATACAATAGTATTCAAACTAGTGGAGTCACATCTGGCTCTCAATTAAAACCTTTTACGAGCAGCTGAAGAGGAATGCAAAGTCCAACAAGGCAAATGATAAGGTAATAAAACAAAATACTTGCAAAAGAGGTAATACATATCTAATAAATTGTTGTATAGGTAGAGAAATACAAAATAGGAGGGACTACTTTCGTCCCAAAGCTAACCTCCTTGGATGAAAAAGTATTAAGGATTATCGAGAAAAATTATTTCACGCTGAGTAATGAATTTGATTCCAATGAATATCAAATCGCTGTATCGACACCAATCACACAAACCGTACCGCAGTGTTCGCAATAACTTTATAATACAGAAGAAAACGACATGTTTGTTAATATACCTATATTGATCGATGATAATATAATAAATATAGAAGTATCGGACGTTGCTATTCCTATAACATGCAAAGGAGAAATGTCAGAAGTTCGTACTCCTACAACAAGCAGCAAAATAAACCGCAAAATTCAGCATATACATACCTTAAAAGCAGGAAAAATACAAAAAAGAATATTCCCGAGATCGAACTTAAATGATAAGAGAAACACATTCTACGAAAAAAAATTGAAGCTTTGGAGGTAATAAAACAAGTGGAATTGGAAAATTTGAGAGGAAAACAAATAGATAATGAAATAAAAGAAATAATTATGGAGAGGCAGGCTCTCAATTTCAAAATGATGAAAAACGAGTTTGTAGATAAATAAAAATTGCTCAGTAATCTACTTTTTTATTTATACAAATTCTATACCTACTCAAGTGAAATTGTTACGTAAAATATTACATATACATATTAACGAAAAACTGTATTAATTATTGCTGTGCGAACTGCCATATTTTGCGTTTCAATGTTTTGTATTTCTGGAATATCATCATCATCGGACCATTTTTCTTGTTCTTCTCCTGTTTCTAATTCTTCAATATCGGCCTCATCTTCATTTTCTCGTCTACAAAAATTATGTAAAACAGCTGTAGCGACTATAGTTTCGCAAACATTTACAGGTGATAATAACATGCCACGCGCTAAACAAGGAAACCGCTTCTTCAACACTTCAAAGAGTCTTTCTATGGGGTTCCTTGCGGAGATTTGAGCCCTATTGTATCGTTCTTCTGGTTCTGTTTGCGGATGTAACAAAGGTGTTAAAAGGTAGCTTCTATAAGGATAACCTAATAAGTGATAATGACCAAATTCATGATTTTCAAAACGAGCCCTTATATGTGAATCATTAAAAATGGTTGTATCATGCACAGAGCTAGGTCATCGTATAACAATATCTGGAATTTCCAAGTTAGCATTTCCTCTTGCCTGTGTATTAATACTAAAATAATCTTTGCGATTTCGAAACACTTCTGTTACATTACCACCTGGAGAAATTAATTTTACGTGGGTACAGTCTACAACGCCTATTACTAGTGGAAAATTGTTAATTTTATAAAACATTTCCGCTGTTTTTCGTTTATCAGCAGCAGTTTCTGGCATCACAATAAAGTTGGGACGTAGACGAGCTATGTATCTTGTTATGCGGGTAACGATACGTAACACTGAAGGTTGCGATACTTTAAAAATATCGGCAATCGTCATTTGATATGAACCAGTTGCATAGAATCTAAGTGTCATTAGAATTTGATTTAATTTTTAAATTGGCTGATTTCTTGCCGAAATGGGTTCCAAGCGATAATCTAACAGTTCTGCCAAATGTAATACCGTATATTTATTCAATCGAAATCGTATATAGAAATTAATATCATCTAATTCTTCAAAAAAATAGTTTCTTTCGTGAACAACTCGTAACCTTCGCTCATCGTGTAATGAACTTTTAAGTATGTCTGGGAGACGTTCAAATCTTTCTATAATACTTTTTGACAATGTTACAATTTTCTTTCAACTTACATTCAGGTCTATTCACTAAAATATACGTTAACTTTTAGCGCAAAAATATCCAACGCTAAAAAGTAAATATTAACGTCACTGTTAACAGTACTTCATAAAATTGCTATTCACTAAAGCATTGGTTAAAAATTTCATTAATATTTAACTTTTTAGCGTATACGCTAACAAATGCTGTGAAATCAGTTTCACATGACGAAATAATCCTGTAAAACGTATGTCCTAACTTAATATAATTGCCTGTCAAGTGTGAAATGTTAGGAAAAGTTTATCAAAGTGGATAGATCAAAGTGTGAAATCCTTAAAATATATAGCTAAATTAAAATAATTATTTATAAATATGTCAGATATGTATTTGCAATATTTTTAATAAGTGTTTTGCAGAAACCACACCGCTTTGTCTCATTCACAAATTACAGCATTCTTCGATTCCATATTGATAGCTGCTAAGGCCCATGGCCATAGAAATTTAACGCAGCTAGAACCTTTAACTATGAATTTATTAAATTATTATTACCCGTGTACTGATAGGTATTGCAGTAATTCTTATTGGATTCCTCATATGGGGTGTAAGAGCTGTGAATAAATCTAAAGCACAGTGCTTTGATAATCTAAAACTTTTATTAAATTCATAATCAGGCAAATGGAATGAATCACTTGTATCCCCAAGATTTCGAAATCGAAGTTTTACGTAGCGCCTAAAACGATTAAATGTATTTTGGACAATTTAAAATTATTAGTGTGGTTATGTGATGTAAACTTACAAGTAAAATCATGAATTAATTATTAATTATTCATATGTAAGTAATAATTACTTCAAATAAAGACATTAATATATATATATATATATATATATATATATATATATATATATATATATATATATATATATATATATATATATACCGGGTGTCTTAGGCCGACCGACACATGGGCGATTAACATGTAAAATTAGTTAATTGTGAATAGTATCTCCCCAGTGCAAGATATTAAGATGAAATTTTGCATGCTTATCCGGGGATACTATTTCTATGGATTTCAATTCAAATCAGTCAATTTACAAGTGTAATATTAGAATAAATTAAGAAAAATTGTAGAAGTACCATGAATGTTATTCATATCTTGAAAATAATAGTATCTAAGCAACAGCTCTGATAGAGTAGGGGTAACGTGCGCGCTTCACAATTTAGAGAGTCGGGTTCGAAACCAACCGACAGCAATATTTATTTTCTAATTTTTTCTTTTCAAAATAATTTTTATTATTAATATGTTTTTAATCTTTTATTAATATTTAATTTAATAAAGTGGATACATTGTACGTAACAAGATTTATTTATTTAAAAAATATTAAATAGTACCTACTAATTACAACATTAAAATTTAAAAATTATAATAAATATTCAAAATGGCCGCCGTTTTGCGCTAAGCAAAATCCGAGACGATCGTAACATTGCTGTCTCACGTTGCTTAGCTGTCGATTAGAAATAAGCCTACATTCATTCGTTATTGCCGCTTTCAGGTCTTCTAAAGTGGTCAATTCATAATGGCCGTAAATTTTTGATTTTAAATGACCCCAAAGAAAAAAAATCTAAGGGGCTTAGATCAGGAGACCTTGCCGGCCAATTAATTGGTCCATTTAAACCAATCCAAGAATCTGGAAATGAATTGTCCAAATATTCTTTGACAATTTGCACGTTATGCGCTGGACACCCATCCTGTTGAAACCATATCCTCTCCATATTTAATTCTGTAAGTCTAGGCCCAACTACTGTTTCCAGTAAATCTAAATATTTTGGACCGTTCAATGTCCCTTCAATAAAATATGGTCCAATAATGTGTGATCCCAAAATTCCCGCCCAAACATTAACCTTCTGGGGATATTGGGTTCTTGATAAATTTTGAAGAGTTGGTTTATCTTTTGACCAGTGGCGAAAGTTTTGCACATTCGGTTCGTTATGAAGAGTAAATGTGCATACATCGGTATAACAGAGGGAGTACAAAAAGTTTCTGTTTTCATTGGCTTTATCCATAATTGTTTCACAATAAGTTGCTCTTCTTTCTTCGTCGCCGTCTCGCAATTCTTGATGGTTACCTACTTTGTAACTTCTAAATCCATTTTTCTTAAGTATTCTAGCAATTTTTGTTCTACTTATTCCACATTCCATTTGTAAACTTCTTAAACTAATAGTAGGCTCCACTTCAACCCGCGCAATTATTATTTCTTCAAATTCATTTTCAATTGGTTGTATTTCCTGCTTTGTGTGATTAGCAACACACCCAGTTTCTTCAAATCTGTTAATACTACGCCTTACACGGGATTTATTACCTACTTTTTCTGGATTTTCGGCAGAAAATACATCAGCAGTTTGCTGTAGGCTATTACCAATGTGAAATAATTTCACAATACGAATTTTATCTTTTGTAGTTAAATCCATATTATTTAAATAACACTAGCAACAAATAAAGATAGTACAATACAAATCTGCATTTGACGTTTGATTATTCAAATCAAATATTCTCGTTTTTTTGTTTTCGTCAGGGCTAACTATAATTTGAAGAAATTTAATTTATAATAAACCAATAAAGCAAATAATAAAATATTTTTTTAAATAAATAAATCTTGTTACGTACAATGTATCCACTTTATTAAATTAAATATTGATAAAAGATTAAAAACATATTAATAATAAAAATTATTTTGAAAAGAAAAAATTAAAAAATAAATATTGCTGTCGGTTGGTTTCGAACCCGACTCTCTAAATTGTGAAGCGCGCACGTTACCCTACTCTATCAGAGCTGTTGCTTAGATACTATTATTTTCAAGATATGAATAACATTCATGGTACTTCTACAATTTTTCTTAATTTATTCTAATATTACACTTGTAAATTGACTGATTTGAATTGAAATCCATAGAAATAGTATCCCCGGATAAGCATGCAAAATTTCATCTTAATATCTTGCACTGGGGAGATAATATTCACAATTAACTAATTATACATGTTAATCGCCCATGTGTCGGTCGGCCTAAGACACCCGGTATATATATATATATATATATATATATATATATATATATATATATATATATATATATATATATATATATATATATATATATATATATATGTCGGAGATTGTAATATCAAAGCATGTCGTAACGATCATTTAATGAATCAAGTATTACATGAATCACTTATAATGTTTGAATTGTATTGTCGTAATCGAAACGTCAAGCATTGTAGGCTATAATGCTTGGATGGAATCAGTGTGTAGCGGTGCTCAGGGTGAGTGCATGTCCGCCTCGCTGAGATCATCACGTTTATATATTATCGCTGTGGTTCTGAAATGGTGTTGCCAGTGATACTACCCCGCGACATCAGAAGTGGGATTCGCCTGCGATCCACTATATTGTATGTGGGTATTTGTTCTGTTGGTGAATTATAAAGTGAAGTGTAGGGCCAAGCAGGTTAAGATGGAAAGGCCGTCTAGCAATTTTTGCAGGTTTTCATCCTAGGGCATTGACCAGTAACAAGGATTCCGTCTGTGCCCCACCCGGAGAGTGGTGACGTAATTGCAAGAGCTGGTTAAGTAGAACCGTGAGTAATGAGTACTGAATTTATTTTAAGCGATCTTCCAATACTGGTAAGAGATTTTATTACAAAGCTCAAAATATCGTTGTGAGCTATGTTGGTGGCAATTGGGTTGCTTTTGTAATAAAAGCAATTCGGTCAGTTGCTTGCTGAGAAACGAGAGACGAAGTCGAGTTTGTTGTTTATGATATTGTGTTGGCCGATGATCCGGATTACCGATCTCCATATGTGTTATTTAAGATATTATTTATTACAGTAGGTGTTTATGGCAGTTGTTATATTTTGATTGATGTTTTGTCATTGAACTTGTATGACGTAATAAGTATTTCTTTTTTGGTAGCTTGATTCTACTCCTTTACATCGTCTGCGACGTGACAATATTATTAAACTGAATGTAGGTCAAGTAGTCACAGATCGGGAGTATCAACCAGTTTGCGATTTAGTTAGTTATTTGTGAAATAACAAAAAAACTAATACAAATTCCTTAAAGCGTTTCGGTATGTCAAAAAAGATTGTAAAATGTTTTCATTGTACAAGTTTCGCAAACTAACAGACACGTTGAGTAGGTACACTGCAACCTTGGAGGCACTTGATATATCGTTACTTACTTTTTATACAGATATGACCGATGCGGGTGCAGAACCCTGGTGTACCGAAATATAAATTATAACATTAAAATTTCACTGGGGATCTTCAGGGAAGATAGTTAAAGGTGGAAATATGTTAGAAAACTATGCTAAAGATGAATATTTTATTAACTGCAGATATAGTTTACTGAGCTACAAATTGTTATTATCATTATAAGGTTGAGGGCTTTAAGCGCTGGTGACTTTTGTCACCACGACCAGTAAGATCTGCTGTAGCATGTTTTGACTGATTGTCTGGAAGCCACTTCAAAATTTTGATGAACTGAAATTTGGTATTTTATAGAACAATGACTAGTAAAGATACTTGTCATAATTCAAAGTCCCTTTTGTTGAGAGCTAATAGCAGTTTAACGTTTATCGTCGAGGGTGAAATGAATATCTCCAGGCTATGTATTATGGCTTTTCAAGTATCCACAGGAAATGCCTAAGACTCACTTATACTACGGTACCCATTTTAGCTTTGATTCACAAGTGAAAGCAGCCTGGTTATCTGACGTTATGTAGATTGCTTCTCCTTTGAGAGCTTGTTTAAGTTTATTGAGCACACAGATTTATTGCTTGAGATATAATGAAACCGTTGTGTATGGATTCCTTTATTTGGCAGCACGGACCAAATAAAATCGATCCAGTTTCTGCTGACTCTAGTTTAGAAATATCCGTAAACCAGGACAGAGAGTCTATTTGGAAGAGTGGCCTTACTACTGTCCACCGAAGGCGATTACCAAAAACTCTCTTGTGTAGCTTTTGTTTCAGAAGTTATGAGTGGCCTACGAGATCTCCAAGCTTGAAGTGTTTTGTCTTGCACAGTGCAAAGACGTTGGCCCCAGAATCAATTCCATTACTGCACTTGGACAGGTATTCATAGCGCCTGTGGTATGTGATACAAAGAAAAACTATCGTTGCGCTTCCGCAAAGACGCTTGTGCTGTGTTTTGTTACATTTTTGCCGCCATACTAATGATGCATGAGTGATCATTGGTCCAAATACGGTCATGTATGGCCAGTGGTTCGTTTCTGCCTGCAATCTCTAGTTTTTGCTAGAAGGACAGCGGCTTGTGTCCGAGGCTGCTACGGGATTTGTTTTGATGATTTTGTTAATGTATAAATTGCATGTGGACTTTTGAGTATTCAGGTTTCAGGTATCTGCGTTGACATTAAGGGTAATGTGATTGAAGTGAGAGATCGATGCATTCGATCAGTTACCGTACGATGATGCTATTTGGGAAAAATATTGTTGACAGTGGCAAGAGAGCTGTAATTATGGACGAAGTCTGAACCAGTCTGTCTCGAAATAATAAGCCAGAATGGGCGAGCATCCTGCCCAAGATCTACGAATGAGGCGATGTGTAGCACTGATAGTGAGAGAATGTATTGGATGTACCGTGTTAGCGTGAATAATATAGCGCTGTGCAGACAGTTCAAATCTGAGTGAACTTTTATTAATTGTTCATGGTATAATTTGTATGAAGTTATTCAAGTTCCTGCACGTCCATGTTTCAAAACCCTGAGTCGTTACGGATGGAACTTTCATGAATATTGAAATTTAGGTACAAATATGGTAGTGCTTTGAAATAGTCCCTGAGTCTATTCCCAGAACATACTATATGACTTTATTGAATTTCCGGTGAGCATGGTCGTAGCTATAAAACTTGGCGTTTTGGTTTTGATGGGGCTGTGGCCGATCAGGCTCCTCGTGACCGTTTTCGGGGTGACTATTCTAGTTTTGTCAAATTGTGAATTTGTTGAATGTTTAAATTGTGGCAAGCTAGATCATCCGCAGAGGAGTTGCACAGGATAGCTGGTGCCCGGACTGGAGCCTGACACGGTTGCGAAGCAGACTGTTTTACCTGAAAAACAATTGAGCAACAGAAATCTGTCAGCCATTGGAAGCAGAGAAGTCTGACAAGACGGGACTTGCTTTTCAAATGTTTGTCTTAATGTTTGGGACGCCTAAGTGCAGCGTGATGGACGCTGGGACAAATTGCTTTAAAATGTTAGGATCGTATCCAAGGATAAATTTAATTGAAGAAAGTTCATCGGATGATGGATATAAAGGAAGATAAAAAAAATTGTTTCTACATCTCCTCTTGCAAACGTTTCGGTATATTATTTTACCTTCATCAAGTGCTACAATAAAAATATTTGACACAAATCAACAACAATCGTTTTCCAGAATATAATCAAACAATAATAAACAACAAGTTTAAATAAAAAAAAAATACCTGTGAGATATGCAGGCCAAACGAGAAACATTATAATGGACAGCATCACCTGTGACAGCGTAAGATCAACTGACTAAAACTTACTAACCTCCAATAAGAGCAAAAACCAACTTGTCAAAAAATTAAACTAAAAAACACTAAGCCAGAATACAGTTAGGAAAACGAAAAGAAGAACTATCTGTTTGAATTATTTAACAAATTTAGAACATTTTGATAGCTCTAAGTATTATTTACATAACACATGAATCCATGTTCTAATTTTTAAGTAGAGCGGTTCATGCGTACAATAATGAACCTTCTGGAGGTTGAGACCACAATTTAGTTAGGCTAATCGAGTGGATCGTTGAAAATCCACAGGGGTGACTAAAACTTTGAAGAGCCGACAAACTTTTATAACAAAAGTGGCTAAGGAGTAATTGAGGCGTTGGTCTGGAGATTGGTTATTTTCGTTAAATTCTTTAGAATTATTAACCGTGATGGAAGATGACATGCTACTGGATGCCTCTGTCATGGTGTTTCGGTATGCTATTGTGATACCTCTGCCGAAGGTAACATGCTAACTAGATGCCTCTGTCGTGTGGTTTTCCGAGCTGGTTAAGCGATGACGGAATAGTGTTCCATTGCTAGGTAAGCAATGACGCTGTGGTTTTCCGAGCTGATTAAGCGATGACGGAATAGTGTTCCATTGCTGGGTAAGCAATGACGGTGTGGTTTTCCCGAGCTGGTTAAGCGATGACGGAAGGGTGTTCCATTGCTGGGTAAGCAATGACGGTATGGTTTTCTTGCGCTGGTTAAGCGAAGATGGAATAGCGATCGATTGCTGGTTAAGCAATGATGGTCTGTCGCTGTTGGACAAGCTATAACAATGCTTGAATACTGATATTGGTAGTCATGTATTTACTGGTGAAATGTATTGTCACAGAATTATGTTTTGTTTGACGTCTTGTAAAAAAGGCGTCCATTAAATAATTAAGTGTACTATAGCTAAGTTTTGAGCTTAATATAAATGTGAAGAAAGTTGTAACTATTTGAGCACTTATTGGTCAGAGATAGCCGAGCGAAAATACTGTGGATAAATTCTTTGTTTTCAGATAGTTCACACGAGGACGTGTGAAACATCAGAATGGCCGTGTCGGAGATTGTAATATCAAAGCATGTCGTAACGATCATTTAATGAATCAAGTATTACATGAATCACTTATAATGTTTGAATTGTATTGTCGTAATCGAAACGTCAAGCATTGTAGGCTATAATGCTTGGATGGAATCAGTGTGTAGCGGTGCTCAGGGTGAGTGCATGTCCGCCTCGCTGAGATCATCACGTTTATATATTATCGCTGTGGTTCTGAAATGGTGTTGCCAGTGATACTACCCCGCGACATATATATATATATATATATATATATATATATATATATATATATATATATATATATATATACATACATACATACATACATAAAATCACGCATTTCCCACTTAGTGGGTTAGCACAAACCCGAAAGAATAACAATAACATCATCCAAAAAATAATCAGTCTCTCTCTCTCTCTCCCTCTATATATATATATATATATATATATATATATATATATATATATATATATATATATATATATATATATACCTTTCCTTTATTCTCTCAATTTCTTCCAATCGAAGCATATTTATAACTATATTTGCAAGTCATTTTTGATATTAACGTTGCCTTAAAGTTTTAACTCTATGTCTCAAGATGATGTTAAATTTCTTGCTTTTAACGTGGTTATATTAACGATTTCTTTAAAAATTTAACGTATATCTGCTTACTGAATAGCAAATTAAAAATTAAAGAATCCGTTAAAATATTAACGGTGACCTTCGAGGTTAACGCGCACGCTAATTTTACAGAATAGACCTGATTCTAAGTTATTTTCACTAATCAACTGACGTAGTATATTTCAGGCACATATATACTAAAACAATATTGACAGACGCAAACAGACTGTTAGGTAAAGGTAACCATCCAAATTCGGGCAGTTAAGTTATCATTGCCGTTACCAGGCTGTTAGTTGTTATTTGACTTGGTGAATACAATACACTGGTTTAACAGACCGTTAAGTTGATAACAGTCTGATATATTTTTAACTATCTATCACTATCTTTGTCAATTTTTTTGGCTTAATACAAAATGGCTTCTTTCTCGGAAACAGTTGAAGATCAGACCTATGTTAATGAAGTTTTTTTACTCATTTTGCTCAGTACTATATGCCCTAAAAAATTGTAACTCGTATTCATTAACATCCTGTATATAAGCGATATGTTAAATACGATATTTATATCGTACAAAATGGAAATGGCGAAAAGTATTGTGTTGGCCACAATAAAAAACACTAAATACAAAATGCTAGAACACAAGAACACATATTGTACATCTTTCATGAGCATATCTTTACAATGAAAATTTATGTTTCAGAGAATCATCAAGTTGAAGCTTCCGCTGCGCATCTGCTCCATTTGCGAAAATAACCTTCAATTGTTTAGTACATTTAAGCAAGACTGCGTGGAGAATAGCCTACGTCTCGAAGCAAGGATCAATGAGACACAATACTCTACCGAGTTGACAGAGAAGTGTACAACATCTGAAAAAAATATTAATAAAAATGATGATGTTTGTATTAGTGACGAAGACGAAAGTAATAATCTAGAAGTAACATATTCATTAGTTGACGAATTTACCATTAAAGACGTGTTGATACAAGAAAATTTCTACGGTCGTGAATTTGGTGATATACACGCTATACTAAAGAAGGAAATCCCTCAGCAAACAGTCACTCATCTTCATGAAGGCACTAGCATCGACACAGACGGCGAAAGTGATAAGAATTCTGATCTTCATGATGATATATGTTCTGATAATGAAAATAACTTCGAAGAAAATATTTCAGTTACTTGTTTAATTTGTAAGGAAATTTATAATAATTTATCGTATTTGGAAACTCATATGAAAATTCATATTGGTACAAAAAAAATTCAGTGTAATGAGCGTAAAAAATTGTTTACACGTAAATCAAGCTTAGCCACTCATATAAAACACACTGGAGTAAAAGATTTTCAGTGTAATGAATGTAAAAAATGGTTTTTACGTAAACATAACTTTACTAGACATATGAAACAACACGCTGGAATAAAAGATTTTCAGTGTAATGAATGTAAAAAATGGTTTTCTCAAAAATCAGACTTAGCAAGACATGTGCAATTACACACTGGAGTAAAAGATTTTCAGTGCAATGAGTGTAAAAAAGGGTTTGTACGTAAATATGACTTCACCAGACATGTGAAACTACACGCTGAGATAAAAGATTTTGAGTGTAATGAGTAAAAAATAGTACATAAAAAAATCACGCTTAGCCAAACATAAATGTTTATCAAATATCTAACTTCGACGCTAATATGAAACAACACACTGCAGTGAAAGATTGACAGTGTAATGAATGTGATAGATGTTTTTTTTTACATAAATAAAACTTAGACGCACATATAAAACTACATACTATAGTGAAAGATTTACAGTGTAACGAATGTAAAAGATGTTTTTTACAAAAATCAAACTTAGACGCACATATGAAACAACATATTGGAGTAAAAGATTTACAGTGTAATGAATGTAAATTTTTTTTTGCGTAAACATGACACCAAGCATGTAACTACACGGTTTTCTCAAAAATTAGACTGCAAGCATGCAAGTAAACACTAGAATAAAAGATTTTTAATGCAATATTTGTCAAAAATGTTTTATACAAAAATCATATTTAACCAAACATGAAGCGACACACACACACACACACACACACACACACATATATATATACAGGGTGTAAATGAAATAAGTACATTAAATTTAATGAGTAATATAACTCGTCGAGAGCGATAATATTTCTTCATAACTTTTTCTCGAAATCGCATATATTTTAGAATTTTTACTACCCCGTAAATTCCACGTATTTTTCTAATAATTGAATACAGTAGCAATAGCTATGAAAAGTTTCGTTTTAGCAATTGACAGTCCTGTCAGTTGCAATTAAATTTTGCATTAGTAATAAACTGGTTTATAAGCTAAAATTTGTCAAAATATCTACGTTTAGAGAAAAAAATATTTAAACCCGTGTTTCTACTAATTTTTTATGTTTATTCGATGGCGTATTTTTTTCCGAATTCAACCATGTAAATTATACATTTTTGTTTTCTATCATTACGTAATAAAAATATTGAATAAAATTCAATTGGAATTCAAATAAATTTAATTTTTTGTTTTTTTTTTTCAGTAGGTTATGTACAGGGTGTTTCCTTTAAAACAACCAGCGCTTTTTTGGGCGAACTAACAACTTTAGAGAAAAATGTTTTATACCAAAAATGATTAAGAATAAGGGGATAATGTATCAATAGTAGCAACCCGAATATTTAACCAGTGGTTCTCAAACGGTAGAACAAAATATTTTTTTAAATGACACCCTATATAATTGTTTAGCTTTTGACAACCGCTACATCTAATGACCGTCACATCTAAAATCCATAGCATCGACAAGTCGCCTCATCTACAACACCTCCCACCTTGAACGCGATGGCCGTGTCGTCTAATAGCCATAGCATCGACAAGTCGCTATATCTACATCAATTGCATCCACTATATCCGTTATAGTAATAACTCAGATGACTCGCTGTAGTTAAAGTTTAAATTCTCGCACGCAATTAAAATACATTATCTCGAATGCGTTTTCTTTAGAGGTAGGATATATTTTTATTTTATAGGTACATATATACATATAATATAGCGATAAGCTATGAAATTTAATAAATACTAAAAGCAATAATTTGTATTTTGAGTTACTTAGATTATGCCCGAACAAATATTTACCGAAATAAATGTATGAAATGTTGATATATATATATATATATATATATATATATATATATATATATATATATATATATATATATATATATATATATATTATTTTATGTGACTCTCTTGCAAAGTATATAATCATGTATAAATCTAAAACGATATTTACAAAAAGAATATGTAGAAAAAAGGAATCTAATACATTTTACATCTCTTTAGAGAGGTATACATACGAAGATTTTCGTAAAAAAAATACGTTGTCTCTAGGACCCGATTTTAACGTTTTGTAGATTATTGTTGTTGTTGTTGTTGTTGTTGTTGTTGTTGTTGTTGTTGTTGTTGTTGTTGTTGTTGTTGTTGTTGTTGTTGTTGTTGTTGTTGTTGTTGTTGTTGTTGTTGTTGTTGTTGTTGTTGTTGTTGTTGTTGTTGTTGTTGTTGTTGTTGTTGTTGTTGTTGTTGTTGTTGATATGTTAGTATGGTACGTGTGTTACGAATTTTTCTTCTCCAATAACTAACTATTAACAATACTGCAACCCAAGCAGCAAGCACTACAATTTTTCGTACTCCACGTCTGTACATCTACATGAAGAGCTGATTGGGTGCAGTTAAATATATCTCAAAAATTTGTTATAAATTTAATGACAGTACCTACACACAAATTACATAAAATTATTTAAATTTGAAACGTATTCATCTTAAGTTAAGAATCCTGGGTAAATTATTCAACGAATATTCACGAACACACCGGATGATCGTAGTTCAAGATATCGGGATTGCAATACACAATAATAATTTACTTATATTAGTAATGAATATTTGTAATATATAATAAGAACTATACTCTGTTCCATTAAGCCATTCTGCAGACGGCGCTGATATAAGTACCAGTTTCAAGTAGACGAAATTACATTGTCTCTTGTCTCCAATTTTAGCCAATCATAGAGTTCAAAACTATGCCTTATTCTCTACAATACTGAATGGCTTAAATAGAATACAGTATATACTATTATATACTCTGTTACACCTAACCAATTCAGTAGATGGCGCTCACATTAGCGCTAGTTTTAAACAGCCGAAATTAAAAAATGGCGTTATTCAACTGCTATCATCTGACATTTTATTAAACTATTAAAAAGCCGTCGAAATACCATCGAAACTTTGTATACTATAATCTGTGGATGTGAAATATAAAGTATTATATACCTGCTTTCCAAATCGGATATAGATGATGGTTGATATTGCACACAAAAATAACACGAGATATGTCATTTACACTAATACTAGTCTGAAATTACAATTCATAAAACTTGGCTCCGATTTCAGCCAATCAGAAAGTTTATTAATTTTTACCTACGATAGTGAGTAAAATTGACGTTTAGTTGTAAGTTTTAAGAAGTGTGTAAAACGTTTGTTTAGTAAAAAAGTTTCATTAGTCACGGGTTGGGGTTACCCAGTAACGAGTCTTAAAACGATAAAATATTTAAATGTTAAATTTTGTACTACCAGTTTGAATAATTTTGATATCAAGACAAACTTCTCGTTTAATATTGTGATCCTAATTCATAAATAAAAGTATTCTAAGCCATTTGACATTAAAAGTGCGATTTTTGTAAAATGTCACTTTTACTACCTAGAACAGTAAAAATATTTTTATTGCCTATTGTTGCTATTTGCATAGCAACCGCTCAATAAACTCATTGCAACCGTTCAACAAACGCATAGCAACATAATTTGATGACGATAACTTTCAAAATAGGTTTTAAAGATAATTACTAAATTAATAATAATAATAATAGTATTAATTTTAAAATTGGCATGGCAAACACAGATTTACAGCTTCGGAAGCCTTTATTACAAATCTGGTATTTTAGTGCCTAGTTAAACATGTAACTATTTTTATATTTATTGGGTTTTTATATTCTATCGTAGATAAAATATTGCACGATGCACATACGTAAAGCATCTTTAGTCACTTAAGAGTCTTAAAACCCTCGCTGTTCTCGTGTTTTAATTCTGACCTACTTATAAATAAAGACTAGCTTTACGTACCTACCTACCTACTTGTATCGTATTTAAGGTGAAATGATACCCCAGCGTGCGAAATTCAAAATTAGTAAAATGGTTTTTCATTTTTTATTTAAAATTTTGTAATCTTATTTGAATTCTTCGTATACTCAAACAAAAAGGGTAAAATTTGATAAGAAAACAAAATAGTTTCGATAATATTTGTATAAATAATATTTTAAATATTATTTTGAATATATCTCCAGTTCAAAACCTACAATTTTGATTAAATTTGCAATAAATATTTATAACAGAGTAAGGAATAAAATATGTGAAAATTAAGAAAAATGATTTTCGAGAACAATTTTAAAAATCCAAAAAACTACTTTTTTCCTACATTTTAATGTTTTTCTCCTATACTAAACCTACAATTTTATTCATACTTTAATATGTTTCGAAGAATATTATTATACATAACATATAAAAAAAAATCAAAAATTAAATTTCAGGAACATAAAAATAATAAAGTGTTAAATTTTATTTATTTTCTCAAGTCTGTGACATTCTATTCCTAAAATTTGTTTAGTATTGCGTACTGTACACATTTTTGTATTTCTTAGGCAAGTATTTTAAATATTTATCGTTTAATATAGAAGATATTGATAATTAAAACACATTCGGTAAGTATTTTCGTCAAATATCAGGAAGTGGCGCTATGAGTAGACCTAGCGGTGCATAGATGAACTATAATGAAATCGGTGACTCCATGGAAAATAGAAAAATTGAAGTGAATAACAAGTACATACGTTTAAGTTAGTTTTATATATTAAATTTATACGCCGATATTTTAACTTAAAAATTAGAAGTAGGTAATTTTTTAGAAATTTCCGAAGAAATTACGTTCTATAGGTACGCATTAGTCATTGATATTGTTAGTGTTACTATGAATACAAAAAAATTATAAATAGTTCCCAATAATTATTTTCATTAAAATGTAAAATTTTATTAATTATTGTATTCGAATTTTAGGTATAGGCTCGTACGAGTATATGCTTACTTCGTGTTTGTGCTTTATCTAATCATGGAAAAATTACAAATTTATATTAATAAAGTTGATTTGGAAATATATCAATAATGACGGCTTGTGGGTCGGATAACAAGTTAGGCGACATAACAAGCAATAACAAAAAATTGAAGGGAAAAATGCGTACAGCAAGTATATACGGAGTGTCTACTTTTTGTTAAAATTTTAATTTGGCGATATCGCTTTATCTATCAATTTTATAAAAAATGTGTAATGAAGAAAAATGTTCAGAATGAAAATGTGCATCGATGAGTATCAAATTTGTTGTTAAATTGTTTCTTATGTACGAGTTACAAGCAAAAGAAAATGCACGAATTAAGGCAATTATCAAAGTGCCTTGAAAAATAAGACAATAATATATGTTTGATGTTTCTGACATATTTCATTTCATATTATTATTATTAGAATTTGTGATTAATTTTTTACTTCTATATTAAATCTTCCTATTATTCTAATAATAATAAAATTTAACAAATGTCAGATATATCAGAAACAACAAATATTTGTATATTATGTTATTAGGAGAAGAAAGCGGTATTTATGTGTTGAATTCAGTTATTGCGGCCGAGGCGCTAGCCAAGGTCAGGCAAGCTGGGTAAAATACAAAAATGGCGTTTTACTCCGAAATGACATATATTAATTTTTCTTCAAGTGTTTCAAATAAGTTTTGACATTTTTCTGGAATGTTTTTAATAGTAGAATTTGCAATTTCAGCCAAAGCTGGCTGTGTACACTATAAACCAAAAACGATACAACTGTCAAATAACAATTTTCAATATGATCTGTGTTGCTGTGCTATAGCAACTGCAGCCACCAGCGGTGAATAAACACGCTAACATTTTTTTACTAATACAATAATAACAACATTTTTGTACTAGTAAGACAATGAATATCTTCTATAGCGTGTGTACAGTAGCATATGAATATAGTAATACGCTTAAAGAAAACAAATTATTGTCTTATTTGTCATGGTACTCTAATAATTGCTTTAATTCGCACATTTTCTTTTGCTTCTAACTTGTACATACGAAATAATTTAACAACAAACTGGATTCTCAACCATGCACAAATTTTAACATTAAATTTCCTGTTCGAGAAAAAAGAGTAGACATCCGTTGTTTCATTTAATATTGGATATTAAGTAATTATTTCTCTAATGATAATAGCAATAATAATGAAAGTGCTAATCATCTGTCTCATACCACAGAAAACAGCTGTTTGTCTGTGCTCATACTCAGCATTGAATTTCTGACGCAAAGCTACGGCGTAAGGCTAAGGCTAGAAGGGGGAGCCAGGGAGGAACGATAGGCTACCTGCTTCAAGTCATATACGCAGGGCACGTGTTTGGATCTAAGGGCAGGGGTCAAGGGGTGCGACTGTAAAGCTGTGCTGCACAGGCGAAAGTACATTTTCTTCTGTTAGCTTGTATAAATAAATAAAATAGAAATTTTATATGCTACTTTTCTAAAATTGATTTTAACATACATAATATTATTATACTAGACAAAAAATAAATACCCGTATTTTTTTTCAATCGATTAATTATTTATAGTTTATGAGAAAACAATTATTATTAAAAATTTGGGGTAGGGATATGTAGACTGAGAGGAAAATTGATAGTTATAGCCACCTGTCGCCCTGCCACATGCCACAACATAATCACGACGCTGGTCTATGACTACCTTCTTCTATCCCAGTCTATCTGTCTTCTTCATAGAACTAACAAATACTTCGTAAATGGAAGGGGTGTAGACAAGGATAGTCTGTGGTTAACATTGTGCAATAAAGACAGAGCGAGAACCACGTGACTGGGGTCTACTGTCGCTAGAAATGTATTACAGCGCTCTCGAAATTTCTTGTTTTATTTAAATATAGGCGATTCAAATTAACTTTTCCCGCAACTTTTAACACGTGACGTGACGTCACAACGAGTATGTTTTCAATTGTGGTTCACTTCTGCACTAAATTTTGTGTGTGTATTGCTGTTTTAATACATATATTTAATGAATTAATAGTTTATTAGTAATGAGACTTAATAAAGGACGTATTTAATTATTTAAATGCTTCTGCGTGCAGCATAAATTTTTGTGAGGATGATGAAGTATTGAATTCTGGACATATGCTAGTATATGGTAAAACACAATCAGATGACAGAAATTAAACACTTCTCTTTGGATTATGCCTACAAACCAGCGGCGTAAATAAATATCGGCATGAAATTACTGGAAAATAGATAAATTCTGGCTCACTAGCAATAAAAAGCATCTTGTTCGTGTAAGGCGGGAAACTAACCTAAATATAAATATGTATATATTAACCTAAATATAAATACAAAATAAAATAATTGAATATATTTATATTGTTTTAGAGCTACCAACACATACGTAAACATTGAATTTGTAACTCGTTTTCCAATTAATAGTTTAATCTACCATGCTTTGTGTCTCAATCATTTCTTCGATGCTATATTTATATATATATATATATATATATATATATATATATATATATATATATATATATATATATATATATATATATAAATTTAACGTTTTGGAAATATGTGAAAACGAAGGGTGGGATTTCTCGATTTTTAGGAATGACATTTCGGAACACAACAGTACACTTGATTTCGTTGGTTTTGGTGAAAATTCCATATTTCTACAATATTTACAAATATATAATTAATCCTTAAACGATCTAATATTGCATTCATGTTGTTTTTAACTTATTTATAGTAAATTGATGTCATTATTTTAACAAGCAACTAGAAACATTATACTTAATCTTATTTCTCTAAAAATATACAATGTCTCAACATACTAGGAATACTCGCGAATTTTATTGTATAATTAAACAGAGGAAGTGTTCACAATCATCACCAATAAATATAAATTTAAATACTTGCTGAATTTTTGAAAACTCGTCTAAAATTCTAACGTTACTTCTTACGGAATGTAAGAAACTATACTCGTTGTGACGTCACATAATTAGTGCGATGTTTGGTCACCAGATAGAGTCCGCTTAACTTAAATCGCGTATAATAAGAAAAGTATTATAAATAAAGTATTAAGGATACTTAAAATTAAAATGGTTAAGGCGTATTGTGCATATAATATAGGAATTTTTTAAATTTAATAATAATGTAGTTTAATAGTCATTGGCCAGTTAATAATATATTAATTTGCTTATTACACTATTAAAATACAAAAGTAACTAATGATTCATAAAATTATTTATTAAAAATCATAAGTTTTATTCATTTTATTCAACTTTTCCTGTTGCCTTACAGAGCGTACACGGTAGTCGTACCACGTGACTTACGTCTACGTTCTTCTATCGCTCTCCCACAGTAGAACTTTTTGTATAGCTATCTCTCTCGAATGTTGACCACAAAGCACACTGTGTACGGCTATAGGCAAGACTCAATCCATATGTATTTATTAGATCAATGGTCTTCTTCCACGTTCCTACCATGATAGCGTCACATATCCCATTTCCAAAATATTATATTGACTAATTACAATACTATTATAAACCAATGTTTAGTTAGTTTTTTATTATTATAATAATGAGAGTAATGAGACGCTAGTGTTTAATTTTTATATTTTATGACATATTGAAATTCGATTATAGTCACATACCCCCAAAATGAATTTTTCCAAAAGTCGGAAAATTATTTCTTATTATTTATTTAATTCTCGAAGTGTACATTTTTTAGTGCAACTCCTCAACATGAAATTTTTAATAGGAATAATTAGAAATTTATTTATTTCCTATTCACGTGATTAGATAAATCATTATTTTGAATAAAATTTTTGTGTTGGTCAGTGGCACTAAAATTAAACACTTGAAGAATAAAATAAATAATAAAAAATAATTCACTGTATTCTAGAAAAATTCTTTTTGATTTAGAATCAGACATTGAAATGTATACCATCCATTTTTTATCCTTTTTTAACACCCTGTCCAGATAATCATATTTCAAAATATAAAAAAAAATGTTTGGTCGGTGTTACGTTATCATAAAATACATATCTGTAGTACATAAAAGAATTGCATTTGATTTGCAATTTTATCACTTTCATGTTTTAATATTTTAGTTAATTTTTTGTTTTAATACAGGGAGTTATGTAAGTAAAGTGGCATACGTTACCAATAATAAACACGGTTGCAATGTATCGTAATCTGTAATTATTTCTTTTCTAATGTAGGGTAGGTATTTGTTGCTATTGTAAAAGCACTTCAAGATAGACCAGTAACAATTATTTATTTGAATAAAATATTTAAAACTTACATCAGTTTGAGTGAAAATAACAAGACTTGTCATTCTTGAAGGTTTGAAGTCAGAAGCGAAATATGGATAGACACTTTTTATTAATGGCGCTGTTTTGGAGCACTTCTTCGTAAACCAAACGGATGTCGCTGTATTCTTAATTAGTAAAAGTAACAGGCATTTTTGAACAACTTAATTTTTAAATTTCAATTTAATAAGTATAGTTTTTAACTTAATAGTATAGCTTGTTCGTAATTGTCGACTTTACAGTCCCGTAACTTTTACAACTTGACAGATTTTGCAAAATATATTTCAGATTATAACTTTATTCAATTCTCTTTATCATACTATGAACTTATAGAACAGCCTGTATATTGTCTCGGAGAATATCTGGATTTTTATCTTTTGTTGTTTTGACAGATTAATACGATGTCTGATTTTTAAATACAGTGAGTATTGCGTCATCCGTCAATTTTAAACATTTTCTTTTTAAAGCCAACCGTGTATCATGTGACGTAATGAATTCATGTTCACGAAGAATAAATTTTTCGTCAAAATGCGAAATGCAAACTGCCGAGGATATTGTAATTTTAAAATTTGATCGATGTATTGCATTTACCTATTTTTTTGCATCTCACTATCGAAATTTGAAAACATTAGCAAATTTGGCCATACTTTTGCACAATTAATAACAATCAACAAAAACCAAGAAAAGACTAGTACGAGAGCGGGAGACATAAGCAAAAATATGTGTAAAAAGCAGGAATCAAAAACCAATATTGTACTCGATAATAGACAAACCCTAAATATAACGGTAGAAGAGTTTATGTATGGAATAGAATGATTTATTTCATAATAAATGTATCAATAATTGCAAGAATATAACACAAACTAAACCATACGATCAGGATAGTGCAACTAGGGATGCGCACGATACATCGATGTTTGAGAAAAATCGATATTTAGCTTTCGATATTTTATCTTTTTTGATAATATCGATCGACATCGATATTTGTTTTCGATATTTGCTCTCGATGTTTTCTAAAATGCATTCCTAATATGTCAAGAATTGTTAATTATAGACACGCTACTCTCCTGTGTCCTTCCTTTACTTGCATATGTCTCGTCACAGTTTATATGATGTCTACCCTAGTTTGGAGAATATACTTCCACCATAACTGAGTATGCAAAGAAATAAAATAAAAGGGAAACGGTTATCAAAATATTTATTTCTGTGGGTACGTTCGGCATTAACATTTTGAGCGCTCAGAGCCGTCGATTGCGGTCGGCATTGACATTAGAGCGATCTGTAGCGTACCATGGGCGGATCTAGGAAATGTCCAAGGAGGGGGCGAATTAAGAAACTTTAACTTCGTTCGAATTAAAAGACATAATATGAAAATATGACATTTTTATATAATAGAAGCAATATTTCATTAATTTAAGCTTAAAGAACAGAATAAAGACTATAAGTTTTCAAAAGAAGGTACAGAAATACAAAATTAAGTAATCGATTTTTCGTTTATTTCAGCAATGAAATATGATATGTTGACAACAAAAATATGATAATATGTAAATATACTGCATAACAAAGGATAAATTAATACATACAAATCAATTAAATTATAAAATCAGTAGCAAAACTATTAATTACATTTTCAATGTTTATATCTATGTCTTGATGCACATGCAAAAGTGCCAGTCCTAATAACGTGTCTTCTGTCATCCTATTTCGCAGCCATGTCTTCAGCCTTCTAAGAGCGGAAAAGCTACGTTCTGCACTGGCTACGCTAATAGGCAACTTTAATAATATTTCAAGTAGTGTATGGCAATTTGGATACACATCAAAGTCAATAGAGGAATATATTTCTACAGCATTTTTTAAATTTATTTCTTTTGAAGGAGATTGAATTAAACGTAGACATTTAGCGCGCCACATAGTTAATTCAGCAGCAAATATTTCCAATGAATTAACGTTTTGTATATTTAATAAAATAATTTTGAATTTTGCCACAATATTTTGGTAGATGTTTGCAAGTCTTCTGTACTCATTGTTGTTAAATTATGGGGAAGTAAAACACTTAAATGAAATGCATTGAGCGTATCTTTAGGAAAACGAGTCCTCAAATCGATTATCATAAAATCTAACATAGGAATAAAAATACTTTTTCTGTAGTAAGTATGAATTTGTTTTTTAGTTACTCGTGGCAAAACAATAACGATGTTTGCGTTTTTGATTGGACATTTTATAATGAAGTATACTGAAATGCAATCAAATAAAAATTAAACTAAATTGATTTTTATACCTTACAATTGTCTAAGAAAAATACTTACAAGTATCTTTAGTTAAAATAAGCTATACGAAGTATTCAAATATTTTATTATGTACAACGTATGTAAACTAATAGTACATTACGCATTAATAAAACTGCGACCGACGTACTGACGACTGGCGAGTCTATTCCACGATACGGGGTGCCCGGCATAGTAGTTGTCAACTTGCCTTGAATTATTTCATATCAAGTAACCAAACGACGATATTTATGAGATTATATATTTTTTTAAATTATTATTTTATTAAAATTTACCAACCACCAAGGAGGGGGCGATCGCCCCCATCGCCCCCCGCTGAATCAGCCAATGTAGCGTACGGCATTAAACTCGCTAAGCATATTGAGCTCGCTCTGTGTGCTCCCAAATCTGAGTTTGCGTATAAGCCTTTATGTGACTCAACTGTCATGTGGCAGGTCAGTTAAAAATATCATTTCTGCGTAAAAACTAACTACTCAGACAGAGGGTAGTTCTCAGAATTCTGTACCGCGCTCTCGTCTGATAGTTCTAAGATATTTTGACTCATTTATAGTAAAAAGTTTTAAATATGAACAACAATTTATTTAATATAATATTTTAAAACTTATGTGCAAAACTATTAATTCATTAATACGCGTTTTACTCCTGTGCTATTCCTGTTCTTAGTTGCATATTTGTGTATTATAATTTCCTGCTTAACATATGAATCTGGAGCGTTCGGCATTAGCATTAACATCTGTGAAGTCCGTCACGTGACCTATGAGCTCTGAGCAATCTATAGATTTCAATGCCGAACGTACCCTGTATAGTTGCGATTCGGATGTGTTTTAAATTCAGTGGTTAGTGATTACGTGATTACATTTTATTTTTAATAAGTTTATAGATTTGTGTATATTGTAGGTACAGACATTGTTGTTTTTTTATTAACTGTAAAATATGAAAGCATAATAATAATAATAACTTTATTTTTTATTTAGTCTAAAGATTCCTCTTTTAAAAAATATGAAAGCATATTTACTTTATTTTATTTTCAAGAGTGAAAAGTCGGAAATCAGTTCATATTGTTTGTAAATATCGATGTTTTAAAATATTTTTGATCCGATATTTATACAACATTCATGTTTGCTCGAGTGCAACTTGAATTTTATCCCTCGGCGTAAAGTAACCTAACGGCCTGCAGCTGTGACAGACAGAGAGGGGATAACATACATTCTTGTTATCGCGGGCAGGCGAGCAGCATTAGGTGCAGATGTGTTGTGTGATTGTATGCTTTTCGATTCTAATTACGGACTTTTGGTTTTCTTTAAATATATTTTCTCTTGAAGCTTATAACAATTTATGCTGTTTCTAAAATTAATATTTATTATTATTCAAGTAAAAGTACAAAACATATTTTTCATCTTGGTTACAAGTTACAAGGTAGGCGTCGCCTATTATATAGAGATCATTTTAAGATTTGGGTATTTTGACTCTACCATCCATATATATTTTAAATTCACTTCTTGAAATACATAAATCCAAATTAAATTTCATTTGAAATGGAGATTTGTGACACTAGATCTGAAAACTCATTGCGCAAACCTGCTTACAGGCTTCAAAAGTCCATGAAATATGTACATTGAATTTAGATCTATATAATAAACTATACCCGAAAAAGTAAAACAATATGAATCTAAAACCATTCAAAAATATTAAAAACTTTCTTATAAAACATGCTTTTTTCTATATCGAAGAATAGTGAATTACGCTGAACTGAAACAAGACATTCACTGCAAACCAAATATTATAAGAAAACGATAATACATTTAACATTATACGAAAATTATTTATATTATGATGTACACGGTACACCTATTATTATTTTTTTTTTAATAATTGTGAAAATGTAACATTTACTCTACTGTCTAATATATGGTCATAATAAAAGTTTCCTACGGTAAATACAAAATGTCATGTAATTAGGGAATAATATTATATAGGTATTTCTTATTTATTATTCATTCTATCATTACTCTTTCCAAGAAAAGTTATTATTGCAATATGATACTAATATTTCATCTCGTATAAAAATAGTATATTATTCAACGAGCGTATTATGATGGCTATTATTCACGAGGATTATTTTAGAACACGAGCCGTAGGCGAGTGTGGTAATTCATCCGAGTGAATAATAGCCATTATACGCGAGTAGAATACGATATTTTATCTACACCTGCAATTGAAATCATATTATACCGGGTGACACTGAAAATGTTTTCTTCGGTTTAAAATTGTTTTTTCGCGCTTCCGTCAAGTTTTAAGCATCAAAATCGTTCAGGAACTGTCAGATTACTGCAAACTGAAGTGAAGTGAGTCACTCGCTGTCAATAATACAAAAAATAGAATATTTATAGGTTTTGAACCTAATTGTAAGTAATTATAATGAAATTTGCAGTGAAAAATCCAAATAAAATTATTTTGATTTTTCAGGTTATGATATAGGAATGAAATGCGTACGTACAAAGGAATAAATTATGTTGACTTAAATAATGTGCACAATGTAATATATTTATAAAATTCATTAATTTAAAATTAAAATATTCTGATGTTTTAACACAGAAAATTTCCCTAGAATTTAGAATTTGAGTAATAAATAATAATAAACAGAAAAGTCGGCACATAAAATCGTGTTTATCACATGTCTAGAAACGGTTTTGCGAATATTTGCTTGCGCATAACCGCTAAATGAAGTTGATTGTGATCCCTCAACAATAAATTTGACAGTTCCGTGTCTTATGAAACCTCGCCCCGTGGATTATGAGTCATAATCCACGGGGCGTGGATAATGAACGGTATTATGTATCCATGGTTACGTACATAATCAATATATTATTAAACTGGTGTAGATAAACAAATTAATCGGGGGTATCAATTCACCTTAAACGATTGCCCGAAGACAGAGTGTAAAAATGGGGCCCTGCAACCGTGAGGAGTTGCCGACCTGATGGACAACAACTTGAAGCTGTTAAGGTAAGAAACGTTGTTTTTTATAAAGTTTATAACCTCCAATTACTCGAAATTCTAACGAGTTAACAAATACTCGAACGTTTCTTCATACATTTACACCTTTTTCAGAGTAAGTAAGGTCTTCTTAAAGAATCTATTTGATCTTATTTACCCTATAAAAGGAGTAAGTGTATAAAGAAACGTCGGTTTTGCAAGAATAAATTCTGTATGTTTTTGAGTAATTGTTAACACTTAAATGGTTGTTTCTGATAAATTGCAGATCTGAGGAGACGAGCAGTTGTTGACCAGAGATGCTGAGAAACTTGGAGACGAGCAGAACAGACTTCCACCGTTGGATTTCAACCCTGGAGAACTTGTAAGGGTAGCAGTAACACTGACAATCCTTCTGGTACGTTGAAGGTTCAACAGGTATCAAAATTTATTTATATTTTTTAAATTTATAATATTGCATATTTTTTTAATGTTATATACGATGCACCAAAGATATATTTCCTATTTGACCTAGTTTTGGGTGTGAAAAATTTGCACTTTTCTTATTTTTAATAATTGAAAAGCCAAATTTTTGGTATATACGCAGATAATTATGTAGATTCCAAAATAGGTATCAAAACTTCGTATCTCCACCCATTTTAGGGTGTATTCTCGTTAAATTGGTAAACTATCAACGAAAGTTATAGACAATCAAAAGTTGTGTAACATATCCAAAATTTGTTTTAATATGGAGCTCCAAATTGGAGTTGTATAATTTTATCATCTACTGACATTTTTATTTCCAATTATTAATAACTGTTTCCTTAGGATCTATGAACTTCATTCAGCCCTCGGGTGTGACAACTACAGAAATCGTGGGAATTCCGGACCTGCTGGACTTGGAAAACATCTCCAACGACTCGCCTGATTTTCTTTCATTCTAGCGCCGATATCTCCTGAACTGATTGGAATTCCTCATCGATTTGAAGTCTACGTGGAGTTCTACGTCCATATTTGTTAAATTATTTTTTAAAAATTAATCAGGGCCGGAGTTATTAAAGTTTAAAAAATGTCAGATAAAAAATTACATTTTCTTTAATAACTCTTTAAGTAATTGGACTTTTCTTTCGATTCTTGAAAATTTGAACTCTACGTGGAATTCTACGTCTATATTTGTTAAGTTAGTTTTTAAAAATTAATTAGGGCCTGAGTTATTGAGTGATAAAAAATTTTAGAATGTGCTTACATTTTATTGGGTGGCAATTATTGTAAAATACATTGGTCCATACTCCGTGCGCACTTTTATAATAAAAGCGCTTTTATGGAGCGCGCTTTTATATTATATTCTTATGAGGAGTGTGCTCCATAAAACCGCTTTTATTATAAAAGTGCGCTCGGAATACGGGCCATTGTATTTGTTTTAAAATGAATAAAAAATAAAATAATATATTTTATTTTACAACCCCTATTATTGATTTTCAGTGAAAAACTTACATTTTAAATTTGAAGTACTCTTCTCGTTCCTGTTATTCTTATACCGCCAGAAATTTTCGACAAAGGGTGCCCATCATTTTTTCAAAATTATAGCGTGTATAAATGCTACCTAAAAGAAGCATCCATGCACGGTTTAAAAGAATTTCCGAGTGCTCTTTGCATTCCTATTATCCTGATACCATCAGAAATTTTCAACAAAATTCGACAAGAGTGCATAGATGCTACTTTTGTTGAATTTTATTGGAAATTTCTGGTGGTGTCAGGATAACAGAAATGAAAAGAGCACTCGAAATTTAAAGTTATTTAAAGGATATACGCTTTAGAAAAGTATCGAATTATATGTAAGCGTGTGTTTAAAATAAAAAATAAGATATATTTAAAAAATCATCAAAGTTTAGGGTTCAATGACCTTTTCAAAAAATACCTATCTGTAAAATAATAAATAAAACATTTTTTAAAATAAAAGTTAATATTTATTGCAACAATTACAAGTACATTATTGTTACAAAATTAATAATAGTACACCCTATACACAATAAAGAACAATCACAATTAGAACAATTACAAACATTTTATTTGTATTATAAGCTAAAAGGTAAGGCGTACGTTATTTAAAAATAATATTGTTTTGAATATATCCTACACTCACTAAATTTTATAATTAAGTTAACTATTTAATAATGTATCCTGAGATGTCCTTAAGTGGTCCTTGGTCCGCTGTTGATCCTGTAATCACACAGAACAACATTATTAGACAGTTATTTCCAAAAACCCACTTCAGACTTCAATAACTCCCTTAATATCAACCCCTATGGGCTCAGATTTGGCTGTTCATTAATCCTTTGTCCCTAGTTAACGTACACAAAATTTGAAACAAATCGGAGTCAAAAAGTTTTTTTTTGCCAAGAAAACACCAAGGCAAATAAATCTACCTTTTTCAGTTACGATCGAGAAAATAAATTTTGAGTTTGACACGGCAACCCCTTAATTCGACCCCAAGGATTTCGAATCCGGCGTCCAAATTGGGATTTGACGCTTAGATCTTACGTAATTCGTGTTTGTAATAAATCGCCTGTCATGTATGTTACCCGCAATTCATACTTGAAACATGAAAAATCTAAATACAAGAATTTTATGTAATTTAGAAACAGAATTCTAATTAATTAAGGACTTATTAAAGAAAATGTCATTTCTATCTTTTTATATATAAGCCCTCAAAAATGTATGTTTACCTGTTTCTCCGCCAAAAATATAATTGTTGCAAAAACAAACTATTTATTATTAATCAAATTTAATATATTTGCAGGAAGTATTGTCATCCATTAGACCATATTAAAGTACAGACATTTATCTAAATATGCCCAAAATTTGATGTAAATATCTTAATTAGTTCACGTGTTATCGATTTTAAACTATTTTTTAATAAAAACTAAAAAAGTTCCAAGTTCCTATACCCAAAATTAAGGTATTTATCATTATTTCTTTTAAGTAAATCTTACATTTTGAATAGTTTTGACAACTATTGTCATATAACATTTTTCCCTTAAATTGCTGGTTTAGCCGGAAATGACGTCACACCCAAAAATAGGCGAATGTGGAAAAATCACACTCAATTTTTCGAAATCTACGTATTTTTTCTATACATACCCAAATTTTGATAATTTAATATTTATAAATAAAATTAAAAAACGATAAAAAAATTCAAAATACGACTGGTGACATCTTACAGTAAACTGCTGAACTACTAGGAGTGTGTCCCCACTAAGAGTAGATGTGCAAACTAAAATCTAGTACTATTTCATATTTGGAAAGTATGTATTCACAAAAAAACTGCAAAATTTACATTTTTACCTATATCTAGTGACTTTCGGATTTTGTGTCTAAAAATCGTGCATAGATGCTACTTTAATGTAGCATCTATGCACCATATTTGTGTCTTAAAAATCGTGCATAGATGCAACTTTAATGTAGCATCTTTGCACCATTAATGTGTCTAAAAAATCGTGCATAGATGCTACTTTAATGTAGCATCTATGACCCAAATTTGTGTTTAAAAAATCGTGCAATGATGCTACTTAAATGTAGCATCTATGCACCGAATTTGTGACCAAAAAATAGTGCACTGATGCTACTTAAATGTAGCATCTACGCACCGAATTTGTGTTTAAAAAATCGTGCATTGATGCTACTTAAATGTAGCATCTATGCACCAAATTTGTGTCTAAAAAATCGTGCATAGATGCTGTATAAATGTAGCATCTATGCATCGAATTTGTGTCTAAAAAATCGTGCATAAATGCTACTTGAATGTAGCATCTATGCACCAAATTTGTGTCTAAAAAATCGTGCATAAATGCTACTTGAATGTAGCATCTATGCACCAAATTTGTGTCTAAAAAATCGTGCATAGCTGCTATTTTAATGTAGCATCTATGCACCGAATTTGTGTCTAAAAAATCGTGCATAGATGCTACTTTAATGTGGCATCTATGCACCAAATTTGTGTCTAAAAAATCGTGCATAGATGCTGTATAAATGTAGCATCTATGCATCGAATTTGTGTCTAAAAAATCGTGCATTGATGCTACTTTAAATCAGAAAAAATCTCTATCTAATGGGCTAAAAAATTGTATAGGATACCGTTTAAAAAAAAATAATTTTGTTCTGCCGTTTGAGAACCACTGGTTGAATTTTCAGTTTGTTATTATTAATAAATTAGCCCCTTGTTCTTGATCATTTCTTGTATATAACATTTTTTTCTAAAGTCATTAGTTCGCCCAAAAAAGCGCTGGTTGTTTTAAAGGAAATAAATAAAATATATCATCACGGCATATTACCCATTGCTGGGTGTGCCAATCTGCTTTGTACGCAGACAGGAAACACCCTGTATATTCGGGTTGATGCTGTTGTATTAAATATTGCAGCTCTGGTGGGCTATTATTGCAATGGATTATCTTCATGATTATTTTTTGTTTTGTTTTACAGTTTGTTTTGCTTTTCGTCTAATAGTTGTATTTTTGATCTTGTAATAGTGCGAGATACTTGGTTTTTAAATCCCCTGAACGTTATTGTTCTTATATGCTCAAGCATTTTAACAGTTTTCTGGTACCTGATGTGTATTCGTTCGCCATATTTACTTGGTCACTGGATCCTTCAATATTATGCAAAAAATCTTTAATTTGGTCAAATGTTAGTATGTATTTCTCTGGGCTTTTTTCTTGTCTTCGTGTAGTGGTATTGTATTAGTTGATCATCAAGTGCTTCTTGGCTCAGAATAAGGAATATGGGTTATAGAGGGAGCAACGTGCACTGTCAAGTGAAGCCAACAACCACAAATATACTAGACAAAACATGCCCTATACGTCACTATTGTTTGTTATGTTCTCGGCTGGACGGAAAGAGACAACTAGAGATAGAGATATATGAAGTCTACTCTAAAGTTTGTCGAGAGATGTTTCTACAGTCCATATAATGTATTTATGACATTTTGCTCCTTTGTTTGGAAGTTGTGGTCGTTCGGGCCTCGATTTTGTAACTTTAAATTCTGTCTGACCACAGGGGTCAATTTTTTGCCATTTAAAATTCGAAAAATATTTGGTGTCGGTCGGGATCGAACCCGGTTCCCCAGATTCGCGACTATACACTCAGGATCGCGGCCACGAGACCCGATGAGAAATTTATCTACGGGAATTTCGGTAGAACTGTATTCATAACGATATCCTGGATTACGATCCATTAAATAATCATGGCATTCACTTGCTCAATTTAATTTTAAACATTTATCTGAAAATCCAGATCCACATATAAAACAAAAATAAACTTAGAAAAAACTACAAATAGAATAAGAAGCAAGTATATAAAAACAACATTGTTTAAAAATCAATAGAATAAAATGAATATACAATTACTTTTACCTTTTCTTAATACTGGTAACAATTTGTTTTATGCATTTTATAATTGGTTTTCGTTAATAATTCAAATATAGTACAGTTCATTTTAATATGATTTTAATAAAACAAGCAGTGACATCTAGCGAATACTCCGTGAGGGGCCTTTACATATCTCTATCCTTAGTTGTCTCTTTCTGTCCAGCCGAAAACAAAACAAATGCTATGAAGTTATATCTAGTGTATTTGTGATCGTTGAGTGAAGCACTGAGGGGAATCCGTCCGCCATCTTACCCCGCTCTCTGTTTACGTTCCATCAAATAGTAGTACAGCACAAATTGTTTCTTAACTTTTGTATGAGGTATTTTCTTGTATTAGTTTTTTACCTTCCGTCACCTTTAGGTAAGGAAGGTATTGTCTGGTCAAAAAATTCGGTGTTGAGTTTTTGATGAATAAGCACGTTTTAGGGTCCCTAGAATACGATTTTACTATTTTTACGATGATGTCTGTGTGTGTGTGTGTGTGTGTGTGTGTGTGTGTGTGTGTGTGTGTGTGTGTGTGTGTGTGTGTGTGTGTGTGTGTGTGTGTGTGTGTGTGTGTGTGTGTGTGTGTGTGTGTGTGTGTGTGTATGTGTGTGTGTGTGTAACAAAATTTTCGTCTACGATAACTTCCGTACTACAATTCTAAAAATTATAAATCTTTCGTATTTCTCTTCGTTACATCCATGTTAAGAGCTGATTAGATTTTGGTTTGAATTGGACAACCGGAAGTACCCTCATTTGAAGATTTTAACAGTTTTTCTTGAAAAAACTATGTTAAATATCATTTTTTCACATTTAATGTTATTATAAATATTAAAGAATATTTTATTCTCTATATGATTTGACTGCATTTTATACTTAATATTAAATGGACATAGAGTTAAAAAATTATAAAGAAATTAAATTTCATAAAGTAGCCATAGCTATGGAAACAGCTACTATATTAAGAAAATTTTGATTGAAAGATGTCAATGTCAAGTGAAATTGACATATGTAGTGTGTCTTATAATTTTACTGGAAATGCTGGAAATATAGGACCTTTTGCTAGAAATTTTCTGTATGGAATTTGTATAAAATACATAGAACTGCCGGAAGGTAATGTACAAGAAATATAATCTTTTACAAGGAACTATCTATGAAATTTGTACAAAATACACAGAACTGACGGAAGGTAATGTGCTGGCCACATCAGATTTTTTTTGTATACATTTATGATAAATATTATTAGTGACTAGTGCAAATATTTAGTTTAAATTTATGTTAAAAGTAATTTTATTAGTTTAAAATATAGCTTGGTGACATATTTTTGTAGTTTTAGTGAGCAATGACTGTAAATATTCAGTTTAAATTTAAGATTTACATTGATTGAAAATGCCAGTGTGATGTGCATTTGGTTATAATAATAGGATAGGAGTGAAAAAGACGAATGAACAGAAGAAATTGGAAGGAATAAAAAATAATATTTCACCTGTAAGTATTCGTTTATTGTTCATCTTCATTAAAAGTATTTGTTTGCCATGTATTATCATACAATTTTCACTTAATAATGCATTATTTTTTTGTAACTTGCCGAAAAAACTGGACAGACATAAAAAATAAAAGCAGTAAGAATAGTTGAATTGGCTTCATCGACAAATGTGTTTGTGCAGTACATTTTCGCTGTTTTCAATATTTATTAGTTATATTAATATGAAATTAAAACAGATTTTTTTATAAATTATATATTTTGTACTATTACGAATTTTATGTGAATAAATACGCTTCATATTGCATTGTTTAAGTTTTTGTGTGAATATCCTAATCTTACAATTAAAAAGCAGAGCGTGGTAAGATTGCGGCAATCGATCCGAAAACTAGCTGTATGCTCCCTCTATAGTATATTTTTTATTCTGAGCTTCTTGGCTTCCTGTGCCTTTCTTTGTTTTTTTTTTTTTTGGCTAGGTATTTAAATATTGGTCTACTTTTCAAATCAGTTGTATTAGTCTGAGTGTCTTTGATGATTTGGTTGTTGCTGATATTTAGTTCTATTTTTGGTTTATCTCTTATATCTGGCGTTAGATTAAATTCCATCAGGGAGGAGATGTTTAGTGTAGGATTATTATTCTTTATATCTGTGAGAGTGAGAGAAAAACTTATTAATAATCTTAGAATTTAAATTTAAAAAACGAATTTGTCAATTTTTTTTTGGACTTTCTCGGGATTTAAAACTTAAATTTACTTTCTCCATTTCTTTTACTCTGGCTTTTTAAGAAAAAATTACGGGGTTTATTCCATTATGACAAAAATAAGTCAAACTACACTTTTAAAAATTGAAGACAATTAGTTAATTAAGGGATCTCATCAATTGCTTCACACAAATTGATATGTAACATGATATAATACTGCATGCAGAATCCTCTTATACCGTGTCTACTTTTTTGTGGACTATAGGAAATACAATGGTAAAATTTTCATATTGCTGTAAATTCTGCCCTATTAATTTTAGAACAAATGTTCCGAATTAAAAAGTGCACCTAAAAAGTCCAAAATTATTGTTTGCATGCGCTTCGTTTGCGAAAGAGAGACAAAATAAAAGTAATAATGCCAAGAGTACTTTTACAAAATTTTAAACAGTTATATTACTTGAGTTTGGCAGATGACATCTGTCATAAAGTTTTTATAATTATTGAATTCATTACATTAATTATCAATATGCTGTAACGTATTTTTCGAATACGTGTAAGAATGTTGGCGTATGGTTGCTCGGGCGCCAACGGTTCGGTAGCTGATTTGGAGACAAGGTTCGAAGAGAAATAAAAGACCAATGGTGTTGGTAGAAAGGCTGATTTATTATTCCAAGCTCAGGTACAAGAGGTCCTACGGCTGGGCGTTCCGGGTGACTATTTCGGACGGGAACGGTATTTTCTGGGGAAACGACGCTTGGCGTCGCGGCGGCTGGGTAACGGAAAATTGATCGGATACGGTAAGGGTTATAATGCCCTAAAGTACGGAGTCCAAAAACGGAGCTTTCGGGAAAAAGATGCTCGGCGTCGCGGTATCGGTGAGGTAGAGTGCGTCAAAACAATGCGGTATTGCTTTCCAAGATGCGAGGATTTCGTCGCGGCGCCGATATCGCGGGATTTTGCGAGGAAGTGGCGTGGATGTGTTTCCTGGTGAGCGGGAGCGAAAAATATGAGTTTCCACAAAACGACGCCCGGCGTCGCGACGGCGATACGTCAAATCGCTTGCCGGTGGTAAGCTAAACACGTTTCCGAGGAGTGGTTTTTCGGTTTTCTCGAAAACGACGCCCGGCGTCGCGACGCCGAAATGTCGCGACGCTTCCTTATACCGAGTAGTATCCGAATCTGTGGTTTTCTCGAAAACGACGCCCGTCGGGACGGCGTCGACGGTCGGTATTGGCCCTGGATGGTCACGCACCCTATTGGCGTCAACGCGGCGGTGGCGTCGAGGCGCTAAGGAGGTTGATCTCACCACAGGCCACTATCAGAGATGAAAACGGGGGTGACGTCGGTGCGGTGGCGTCGGGTCACTTGTAATGGCTCTGGATAGTCACGCACCTTGGCGACGTCAACGCTCGGGTTTACATGCCGGCGGCGTCGATGCGCTGAGGAGGTTGGTCTCGCGACGTGCCACTACAAGCGACGTTGCTCGCGGAAAAATATACTCTGGGTGTACGGGTGACGACGGCTTCACCGTGGTGACTCTGGTGTTGCTCAGAAATGTCCCCCAAGAGACGCTCTAAGCCACGCAACGAATCACGACGATGGGCAAGACAGTAACAATAATTTTCGCGAGGAGCTCACGGCGGAAGTTCAAAACAACAACGGTTTGCTCACCTGGAGAAAACGGAATCGATTTCTTGAAGAATACTAGTGGTTTACACACACTGAATTTACATCTCGGCGGCGCGGCTTTTATAGCCGGAGGCTGGATATTCAGGCTTTAGCTTGTTTTGCAAATGTAAGAAATCAAAAAGAGCACGTGTGATTCCAACCAAAATTTGGAAAAAAATGGAACGCGGACTTCTAGTTGGAATATTTCGCTCATACATAGTATAAACGGTGTACTTTACGTCCGGCATGCTAAAGAAAAGTTTTCAGCGTCGCGTGAAACAGGATAGCGCGGCAATAGCGGTTTGAACTAATATTCTTGTGATAGATCACATCGTGGAAAAGGAGAGCACGGCAAAACGGTTTGAACTAATATTCATGTGACAGATCACATCGTGGAAAAGGAGAGCACGGCAAAACGGTTTGAACTAATATTCATGTGACAGATCACATCGTGGAAAAGGAGAGCACGGCAAAACGGTTTGAACTAATATTCTTGTGACAGATCACATCGTCACAATATATATATATATATATATATATATATATATATATATATATATATATATATATATATATATATATATATATATATATAAATTAATAAGACGCTAAATGAATTGCTTTTCGTACAGTTGCTACGTTTTAAACAATACTTAAATGGCCTACTTTTCCACAAAACAATTTATATAAAATAGTGTCATGTTTATACGGTTGGGGAAGCCATTTGAATAATATCAAGTGACATGGATTTACAAACATAACCTAAAAAATCAACAGACATTTTTTATTGTTTTTCAAATAAATGTATTTAGGCACTTACATTTACCTTTAAAATGTGTTCATTTAAGTTACAATTAACAATTTAGTATTAAAAGTTGCAACATTTTGCTAACTTTTGTGTTGAAAATACTTATCAATTTAAACGACCCGGTTGTTTCTTTCTATGTTAGGTGTACTAATTACAAAATATTTAACAACAATAAATATACCTACTGTGAGGCGGATGTGACCCCCATGACGCTGACGGGCTTTGGGGCATAGCTCTAGTCCTAGGAATGAAACTATCAATAGCATACATTTTACGGTGTATCACAAGATTCATAAGTTCACTTATGGTTTCATCACAATGCATGGGGTTGTCTCGAAAGTGCAATTCTTTTAAACTGCTCAAATCATCTATAAACCTTTCGTTAATTTTAGTGAGACGATTTCGAGCAATGGCTATAAAATTGAATAGGGGATGATTTACAAAAGAGTTGTCGTCAATGGAAGTGATCTGATTCCCTTCCATCCAGACAAGTTCCAAATACTTCAAATTTGTAAATAATTTTTTTAGTAATGTTTTTATTTTGTTTTCCAAAAAACTTATTGTTTGTATGTTTATTGTATTGGAGAATAAAGAGTTTGGCAAATCTGTCAACTGGTTGTATGTTAACCATATGTGTGTTAAATTTTTATATGGAATAAATTCAGTCCCTGCAAGTGACGTTATATTTCCTCCTAAAACAAAAATTTAAATTAATATTAAAATGCACGATAATAATAAATATGATTATATCAAGGCTGTAAAAGTGATCTGCTTTGTCGAACCTTAAGTTAGCAGCCGAGGCCAGAAAATCAGATAAGATAAGTAAAGAACTTTTTACCCGATGTGCACACAACATTAAAATAAATGTAGTGCATGTAAGCGCATAGAAAAGCAATCATTTAAATAATTTTACCATGAGGGAGGTAACTTTAATTTAGCCCAAAACAACTGTTTATGTAATAGCCGCGTAAATAATAAATAAGTTTTAACGTAGACAAAAACTAACGGTAGGTTAAAAAATTAAAAATAAATAATAGCGTTGATTTAAATGGGGAAATTATTTTGAATGCAGTGAGTTCTCAAGTGCTATCCGTTATAAACCATATAATATGATTATTGTTTAAAAAAGCATCAACAAACCTTTGATCACAGACAATACCTTTCATATCTAATAGGTGACGGAAGGTAAAAAAAGTTAAATTTAAATGATATGCATAGGTTTTGTGACGAAGGTATTTAATTTTCTGTTTAGCGTTGTAGTCTTGTGGGTAGCAAGTTAGTTTTTTGTTAAAATTTAATTATTCAAATCGAGGTTCAAACCCCACAAATATAAACGTGGTGTTTGTATTTTTATTATTTTGTATTGAATTAAATTTCGCACATATGTATAGACAGAATCATTCAAATTCCGAATATTCAAAAAACACAATCGCGCATCGGCAGAAAGCGCTTCGCTCGAATCATTCAAAAACTGTAACGTGGGCGTGGTCAAGCGGAGGTCACTCTAGGTTAGGTTGGGTTATGGTTGGATTTGGTAAGATACTACTATTCCAAAAATTATGATTTACGTATCTATAAGCAGACGTGATTAAATTTTGGTTATAATAGGTCAACCCTCATTTGAAGATTATAACAGTTTTTCTTGAAAAATGCTGTTAAATATATATATTTTTTTTTTTATAAAGACTCTTTTGCAATAAATTTTCTATATGGAATTTATATAAAATACATAAAAATGACGGAAGGCATTGTGCTGGTCACAATATAATTTCTGGCAGACAAAACAGTCAAATTAATTTCTGGGGAATTAAAAACTGCCAAGTGTCTCAAACTAACAAAGGGACTTAAAAACTGACAAATTAACTGCTGGTGATTTAAAAACTACCAAAGATGTCAAAAAAATTACTGGTAGTGTTAAAAATAGTCAAATTATTTTTAGCTGACTTGAAAGCTGTTGATATCAATGCGACAAATTAATATCTGGTGCCGTAAAAACTGCCAAATTAATACTGCGGACTTAAAACTGTCAAATTAATTTTATGCTAACAAAAATCTGTCAAAGCTGTGAAACAATAAGTAATGATTCGAAAGTGCTCACTCACTGTTTAATTTTATATTTTTAGTCACATACTTAAAGCAATACTTGAAAATATATAATCCTCTTTATTGTAGCTATGGTAATGGGATGTAAAATAGTAAAATACTATTAGGTGGCGGACGGTAAGACGTCGTGGATGATATTAATATTTAAAGTGACTTACCCTTAATATTAATACACTGTATCTCTGTAGGAAAATCTGATGGCACTGATGCCATACTATTTATCCCAAAACATTGAGCGGTTTTCAAATTCGTAAATTTAGTATAAGTAATAAGTATTGTTGAAAGCAACGAACAGTTGCAATGAGTACATTTTGGACTCCATTCGGCGGTTGCACTCGAGATCAACAAAAAAATTAATATCAGCATGGTGTTGAACCGACTATAAAATGATGAGTAAAATATTTACTTACTTCTTCATCTATTTATACTAGTTGTAATAAAATGCTTTTTTGTATTTGTTTTCCTCGTCAATATTGTATATGTTTTCCTTGTCATTTCCTTTGATAATTTTATTATCAGTGACGATAGCGAGACTGCCAGATATACAGGATGTTTCCTTTAAAACAACCAGCGCTATTTTCTGCAAACTAACAACTTTAGAAAAAACTGTTTTATACCAAAAATGATCAGGAATAAAGGGATAATTTATAAATAGTAACAAACCGAATATTTAATCAGTGGTTCTCAAACGGTAGAACAAAATTATATTTTTTTACATGGCACCCTATATAATTTTCTAGCCCTTTAAATAGAATATTATTTTCTGATTCCAACGATATAAATATAGCATAGGGCTGTATAACAATTATTTCGAGAAAAATGGTATTAAAAACTAAAAATAATATAATAAAAAATGGGTTTACTACTAGCGTAACTAGGCAACAGACGTATCAATGTGTATTATATAGCCTACTGTAATATTATATGATTATTTTTAATACCATTTTTCTCGAAATAATTGTTAATACAACCCTATACCATATTTATATCGTAGAAATCAGAAAAAAATCTCTATCCAATGGGTTAAAAAATTATATAGGGTACCATTTAAAAAAATATAATTTTGTTCTGCCGTTTGAGAATCACTGGTCGTATTTTCGGTTTGTTATTATTAATAAATTAGCCTCTTATTCTTGATCATTTCTAGGATACCGCTCTCGGTATAAATCATATTGCTATGACATTCGCCAAGTATAAATATCGAAAATTCCATTATATTAACGTGTATGCCGTCTTCATGAAATAGTGATCAGAATCGTTTCCGTCGCTAATAAATCGTTGCTAACTTCACACCGGACCATCAATATTGAGTTTTATGTATTGGTAAATTATAATGTTCCACACAACGTAATTTTAATATAACATTTGGGTGCAGCTTAAATTTTAAAGGAAGTTCTTTTCACATATTTTCTATACATATATCTTTCATATTTAATATATCACTTAAATCTTACTCGGAAATTTGTTGACATATGTATGCAATAGATGCATATTTTTCAATTATATAAATTACATAGTTACAATCCTCTTTACTATTTTTTATTAAAAATTTATAAGAGTTATAATCTTCTTCCGATAGCTGTTTTAATTTAATAGCAACTGATAACAAATTGCGTGCAATATTTTTTCCCCATTTTTAAATTAAAGTTGAAATACAACTTTTACCTCTCACATTTAAAAGAAGACTAAAATAATTACTATCGTTTGTTTTAAACTTTTATAATAAATACTCTTGTTTATCCATATTTTTAAAAAGTGTAACAAAATATTAATTCTGTTGCTATTAATAACTGTAAACGTTTACCATGTAACCTCATTTGTTTGAATTTATTAGCTAACAAACTTTTTGTTAGAATTCACTATCGCAAGACGTGTTAAAATATTTTTCAAAACAAAATATGTTAATCGAAATAAGTTCATGGTTCAAGGGTAAATTAATATTTAAAATTATTCGTTTCACACACACACAGCTCTAACACATCATATGTATTCCTCGGCAAAACTCATAGCTCATAGCTCCAGCGCACGATCAACGACATTGCTTTAAAATCACTATCGCAAGACGTGTTAAAATATTTCTCAAAAACAAAATACGTCAATCCAAATAAGGTCACGGCTATAAGGTGGGTAAGAATAAAAAGCTGACCGAGCTGACCTGAGCTGACCAGCACTATTTTAGCATTATTATGTATACTAAGTATCTACAAGCCAAATTACAACGAAATACGGTAAAATAAATAATAATAATTATCAAATAGGTCAGCTGACCTAAGCTGACCTGAGCTAACTTAAGCTGACCAGTAATATTTTAGCATTATTATGTAATATTAAGTATCTACAAGCCAAATTATATCGCAATACGGTAAAATAAATAATAATAATTATGAAATAGGACAGTTGACTTAAGTATTTACATGCCAAATTACAACGAAATACGTTCAAGTAGATAATGGCGAGAAGTAATAAAAATAGAGTTTATTATGTACCAAATATTTATAAATAAAATTTACAAAAAAATAATTTTTCGGAAATAGTATTGTGTATGTCATACCACTTCCTGCACACCACACACAGGACGTGGCTTACCAAATTTGACCTGCATTGTTCTCTTTCGTCACATAACTGCCAGTCTATTTGCGTACCAGATAATATTCGTGATACTTCTTTCTCTGTTCCCACTCGCTCAATTTTTAAATTTGTTGGAATAGTCGGTATAAATGAACGATAAAATTTATTATTTCCATCGCCAACAAAGATCTGTTGAGCTTTCGGGATACCGGAATTTAAAATCATATACAACCATTTTCTTCCAGTTTTACTCTTTACTGTCGATGTACAAGATCTTTTTAACAGAGTATGTACGTAGTAAATAGTAAATAATCCACACTCGTAAGTATTTTTTTGCTGTGGGCAGTCAGAACTTATGAATAATTTCCAGCCCAATATATTTTTACTCGTATTACTGTTGGCACAATAATAAGATATATGCATGAGTGTAAATAAAATTTTTAAATGTTCAGTATAAGCGTTGTCTTCATTTGATCGATTTGAATCTAAAATGTATATTTCACGCATATTAAATGATATTATACCTACGATCCAATGATTTACATTATGGTGTATTAGTACTATAATAACATATTTATTTTGAGCTTCGTTTTCGTACATAAACGAGCATATTTTTGAATACTGTTTGTACCCAGCAAACACAGTTACGTCCTTATTACGTAATATAGACATAACTCGTATTACATGTTACATACCGAATAACATTCCCTGGAACGTACATTTATAGACCTATATCCGCAACATGATCTATGAGACATCACATCCCATGTATGTAGATATTGTAACGTAAATGTTATATAACAAAAGTATATCACTTCTTTGTAATTATTTGAATATACTACTTACATTGTGAATTTTTATACCTGTGACTTCTTTTTAATTCTAAAGCTAAATATTATATATTATGAATGACGGTAGGAAAATGTGTAGGTATTAACTACAATATATATATATATATATATATATATATATATATATATATATATATATATATATATATATAGTTTATTACAACACTTATATTACGATACAAATTAAATATAAAACAACATAATGAATCCATTCTATTCACATCTGTAAGTCGCAAGATCTGTAAATATGAACAAAATCGCACCTAAAGCTGCCACTCTTATATATAATTTTATATTAATCAACAAGAACAGATGTGTTTTGTCATTTTTTATAGATTTACAGATCTGTAAAACTTACAGATGTGAACAGAATCGACCCATAAATTTCACTAGTTTAATACAATTTATTAATACGTAAAATATATAATATGTAACATGTATAAACGTTTTTGATTTGAAATTCTAATTTTATAGTATTTTAGTTCGACATTATTCCAAGTTATCTAAATTTTCATTTTCGTTCAAGAATGAAAATAAGCTACATAATGAATATATAGTTACATAAACTAACTTAACGCATGACAAGCCGATTTTGCCTTGAAATCAAAGAATTAGAGCACATATTAAAGTATATACACCACATAAAACATAAACAAATACTGCAATGGCTGCAAAAGTAAAATGCGTCTTTGTTAAACCTCTGCACACCTAGCTTGGACAGACAGAGACCTTGGTCACATAAATAGACCAATTAGATTTGGAATAGATGACACGTGATATATATTATAGGTACGGTAACATGTATATAGTTATAGGTATGTACCATGTCCAATACCAATGTGACATACCGACAATATCATTTTACAGTCTCTTGAGAGATGTCCGACATGGTATATGTATATTACGTTATAAGTATGTAAATAAATTATATCCTACATAGGTTTCAGATATCACATACCTGGTACATATATGTTAAAACTGTGTTTGCTGGGTATCTACAACTTCGTATGCCATTAATAACGTATTTATCACATCGGTCAACAACAAATTATCTAACCATGTTTTTGATTTTAAATTTTTATAATTTGGATTATCATATGCGTCTTTGGGAATATTATAATTTTGAACTTGTTCTAATTTACATTTATTAACTGCTTCAGGTATGTGGGATATATTTAAATCAGCATCAGCGTCTTTATCAGGTTTAACTAATATATTATTTTCATTATTTTTAGATTTTACTTCTAAGAATGAATCAATACTAATACTGTCATTTTCAGATTCTAACATATTTATATTTTTAGGAAATATATTGTTTAATGCCTTTTCCTCCTTTTTTAACCTTTTAAAGAAAGATATAGGTGTTGATTGGTACTGTGGAGAGTGTAACTCCGAAAGAGTAGAATCAGGTGCTGCTTCTAACGTGTAGTCGAAATCATGTGGACGTGGAGGTTTCCGACCACTTTTACCTTCTCCTGTTTTTTTTTTCTATTTATACTAGATAATTTGTAATCAACAATTTCTTTTGTAATGTTTCCTTGCATTAAATTTACAGCAATTGTATGGTAACAATTTGCTATTTTACAACTGCATTTATTTTTTTCATTACGAAAATTTACAACATGATATTCCTCTTTAAAAGGGTTCCGCGCAATAAAAACCTGCATATCTGAATTGAAAGAAATTAATTTATGTTTTACACATAAACGAGCTATATGCTTTTGTGACATACGAAATCCTGTCTTTTTGCAATATTTTTACTGGATGGCATTTTTATTACTGTCTTGAATTATTGAAGATACTATATCTTTTAAACTTCGAATTCTAATCCCTGATAAATCTAAACATAGATTTTTATTTTTGAATTGAGATTTTTTATGGTAATTTCCTATATCACTGTATGCCCTGTTAAATTTGTGCAAATAAAACTGTTGCATTTTATACATGACTAATATTAATTCGTCCACTTTTAATTCTTTCCAATTTGTTTCTTGGCTTTATTACATTATTCATACTTTCGCTAATATTGTTTGTAGCATAACAATTATTAAAAACTGTGAAATTTTTAGTAACTCCTTTGTATACAAACTTTTTCATGTCTGAAATTATATTTGTTTCCATGTATTTTACAAAACGTTCAGACCAGTGTACTTTAAACTTGTCCAACAATTCTGAAAAATGTTCCTCATTTTCGCATTCTAGTAAATCATGTAAATTTTCTCGAATAGCTGGCCAATCATGCTTTCCTTTATTTTTAATGAGCCACTGTTTTACATCAGACTGTATGTGATTTCTGCACAAAATTAAGTTTTTTTCCGCTCCTGGTATACAATTCAAAATTGCTTGCACAATTCCTGCTTCTTCACGATCAGAGACAATTGGATTAGACTTCAAATTTTTATGTAGTTTTAATTCAGGGAGGACGTGATACTTAAAAAATATCTCGTGATGAGATTTATATTTTTGTTCGTGTAACATAAATAAGACAGGAAATATTGGATACTGTTCTAATTCTACATTGCGAACGGTCAATGTAGATAAATAAAAATCACCCAATTTGAAGGTTGTGCCGTAATTAATACTTCGTTTGAAATGTTTATGTTTTCGTGAATATTTTAATACTCGTTTTGCGAGAAATATCGCTTGTGGATCACCAAAAACAATTAATAAATTGGGATAAATTTCGATTCGCTTGATGTAATCGTTTAACTGTTTTGCTAATTCGCAAAAACTATATATTTCATCATTAGATATCTGAGTACTATGATGTGCAATTTCCTTTATGTTTTTTACTTGGATTTTCAACTTCCTCAAATTTGGGATTAGGAACCGTCATATTATCTATATTTTTTTGAATTAAACCTTGTGTATCTTCATATAGAGTTTTGGGAGGTATTCGGGAATGATTTTTTTCTTTAATTCATGATATTGTACTGGGTAGTGTACGAACAAAATTACGATCCCTTTTTGAATTACCGTGTGGAAATGGAAATAAATGCTGTCATCACCGGCGTAATGTACAACAACAGAGAATATATTTTCATGTAAGGCTGTAAGTGGTGTATACACATATCTACAGAACTCTGTGCTGTACTGATTATTCCCAACTCCTGTTTGAATAGCGTAGTACTTTATATATATATATATATATATATATATATATATATATATATATATATATATATATATATATATATGTGTTATATTTTGTGATTTTTTTAGATGCGTATAATCTCCATCTATGCTGATCCTCTACGTAATCTTTTCGTTGAGTTATATCAAACTTGTATACTAAAAGATGTGACGATGGTCACTAGATTTGGATTTAATTTTCGTGTTTAGCATTGTAGTCTTGTGGTTAACAAGTTACCAAGTTAGTTTTTTGCTAAAGGTTATATATTCAAATCGAGGTTCAAATCCCACCAGTAAAAATGTTTTTTACATTTTTATTATTTTGTATTGGTTGAAATTACGCATACAATGTAATTGTTTGCTTATATCGTATGTCGTTTGTTGTAAAATGTATTGTATTTTTGTTTGAAGTTACCGACCGCGTAGTCGAGTGGCTAGCATGCTCGACCAGCGCGCTGGGGATCGTGGGTTCGATCCCACATGAGTTCATATTTTTTTATATTTTTATTTAAAACAGCAAGTATTTGCAGGATGTTTAGAATCTTGTTTAAACATATTTTTGTATTTTTAACAGTTTTTCGGGATATAAATACAAGCCCAAGCGACAGTTTTATTCAGACAGTATGTGCTGTCTCAAGAGAGAGTGTGTTCTCCCTCGGGGAGACGGTGAGTGCCGTCTTCCGCGAACCTGGTGAGTGCCGGGCGAGCAGTTGGTTAGGACCTTGACTGCCTCTGACTCAGTGCTGTTGGTGTGTGCCGGCAGCTCGTGAGGGAGTGCAGAAGGTGCCTTGTTAAAGCTAGTGGGGTTTACCACTGTTGGCTGTAATCGCGATTGTCGAGGAGTGTTAGTGTGTGTCAACACGGCTCCGTTTCGAAATCGCAATTGTTGATGAGTGTTGTCAAGCGACAACACTGTTACCGTTTTGCGTTTTTCAACTTTGGTGAGTGCCATTGTTGACCGTTCGTGTCGCGGCCCCGTAACTTTGGTGTGTGCCATTGTTACCCGTTCATTGTTGACCGTTTCTTTTATTGAACAAATCCTGCAAGTATCGCTGGTTCACTTGTATTACCCGATTTTATGCTAGCGATTCTTACTTTCATTTGTTTTGTTACTATCATCGTTTTTAATATATTTTAATAAAATATTAAAATTCATTATATGATTTTATTGTCAAAAACGGAACTCTGTCTCCACTAAGCTACCCGAGTCCTTTTTGGTGTTCAAGCCGCTCTTTTCAGCGACGCTATAATAGCGTCCTTCACCTCTCCTGTGCTGTGTTATCGACCGATCGATTGGCGCCCGATAAACCCGTTTTGACAGCAAGGAGAACTGAAGAGAACGTCGAGTAAAGTTGACAGAATGCCCATTTTGCCCTCACAAAATGGCGCCCGAGCAGGGACTGTTGACAGGCCACGCCTTTTTTTGGCCATTACAAAGTACCATTTTTTGGAAGTGGTGGTGAATTTTGTAGTACTTCTCCACTGTATGTTCCCTGCTGAACTTCATCAAGTATGGTACTTATAGTCTGATTATTAATATCCATTATAATTTATAACTAAAAATAACCAAATAATTATTAAAAAGTGAAAAAATAATAAATAAATATGTCATCGGTTAACCCCTATTTTTACTTTTAAGAACCTTAATCAGACATTTTCATGGGAAAATTTAGTAAAAAAAAATCCAATTACAGACACTAGTTTTAAGATCCATAAAAGTAATGCACGCACACAAAGACACGGGTCTGCATAATTTGCTGACCAAAAAAAGAAAGAAAAAATGCAGTTTTGTTACATGGTTTGCTACCATCTTTATATTGTGTTTGTATACAGGGTGTTCAATTTAAGTAATTCACTATTGCTATCTTGAGAACCGTACGAGATACGAAGTCGGTTAAATTAGCAAACTATTTCTATATTCAATTTTTTACTTTTAAATGAGAACCTACTTTTTTTATTCGCTTATTCGATTCAGCATTTTTTTCTGAATACAACGATATAAAATGTTTATACCCTTACATAAAAACGAGAAAAATGCAAAAGAAAAAGTTTTATTTTCATATTTATTTCTACATGTAATCAGAGTGCCATGACAAAAACAATTGAATATTTTGTTTTGTACCACATGTCAAAGTTGTTCGTTTATGAATTTTCTTGTTTTCTTTTGTGTTAAAATGAATTTTACACACGAAGAAAAATTTTCGTTTTGTCTCTGAAAAATACTGTTGCTGCAAAGAATATGTATAGGGGACGTTATCCTGAGCGGCGAGTTCAGAAGGCTGGAATTATGTATAAATCAGCATGGCAATAATTGTGAACAATTTTTATAATATTTTTTAAAGTATCTATATCGCCCAAACAATGATGAAAACAAAATATTCACACACGCACGCACGCGCACGCACACACACGCAGGCACGCACGCGCACTCACACACACGCACGCACACGCACACACACACACACACACACATACACACACACACACACACACACACACACACACACACACATGCGAACTCTTTGAAAATATGAACATATTAAACATTAAACCAAAAAATAATTGAGTTAATGAAGATGTTATGTGTTATATGTCCCACAAATTAAGCTTTAGCTATTTGGAAGGCACATAAATATTAATCATATCGTATGGCAGTATTATAGCTCAAAAATCAATCAAAACGAAATGTAATACTTACATTTTAGATTAGCATGCTTTATACTCGTACATATTAATAGTAAAATGAAACATAAATAACGAAATATCTATACATTGTATTAGCCAGAAAAGACTACTCATAGTTTCATTTAATTATATATTTTTTTATATGAAAATAGTACCTTGCTTAGTATGAAGCCGGCCCGAAAATAACATTGACTGGCCTCCATTTTAAATTAGCATTTTTTTTACAAGAATTATACTTAAGAATACAATTTATTTATAATTAATCAAATCTTTTTTTTAATTTTTGTGCCTCTGCTCTGTATTTCTTGATTATTTTTTTGTAGGCGTATTGGCATTCTTAATATTTATTTAGTTTTACTTTAAAAAATCTATAACATTAAATACTCTAAAGTTGAATTTACTGTCGAAAACAAGTATGTACCTAAACTTACCTCAATGTCGGTCGAGAGTCGAGATGTAAATGATTCAATTTGAATTTAGTTTTAAGAAATTTACTAGTAAAACATGTGCCACGTGTCGGTGGGCCACACATGTCGCGTTTTGGTTATATTAAATAAGAAGCGGGTACCGAATGACGGCCCGACACTGTCGGGCATACATCAAAGAAAAAATAACAAATAATTGAAATTACGAACCATAATAAAAAAATTTAACAATATAGTATTAAACTAGCCTAACCTCGGCTTCGCCGAGTTTACCCTAGGGCTCCGCCGATAGTGTTTTATAATAGTTTATACGTACATCCAATCTGTCTACGCACAATTTAAAACCAAAGTGCTAACGCCAACAGTCTTGTCAGATACCCAAGTTCCCCCTTCTATCAAACGAATTAACTTTATGCATAAAACAAATGCCAATGAACGTGTCAGAAATTTTTACACATGTATCTAACAGTCCTTAATTAGACCTCTCATTTGATACCAAACACGGCATATTTCTAACATCTTTATGCACAAAACAAAAGCCGACTGAGATGTCTAATTGTTAACACTTCCATATCAGCAGACAAAATTTCAGTTGATCCCAATTACGACAGGGTTCAGACAAGTCTATGCGAAAAACAAAACCCAATGGAGTTGATGTCTAAATTTTGGAAGTTCTATAATTTAGCCAGACAGAAAACTTTTCATTTAATACCGACCAAAATATATTTCTGACAAACTACAAGAAATGTTTTGTCAAGGGCTATCATGGAGAAATGTCAAAAATACGACAGCTCAGTCGGCTACCGTTTTCTTGCAAAAAGTTGTCAATAATATTTCAGAAGTATAATCAAAAAATGCAGTTAAATATAATTTTTCGACATACCTACATACCAGGTGGCACTCCAAATCCGTTACATGGGCATTTAACATGGGAAAACTGTTTTTCCTTGCGCGTTGCTTTCCAAATTATTTAAAAAAAATCTGATGTGGCCAGCACATTACCTTCTGTCAGTTCTATGTATTTTGTATAAATGTCATACAGAAAGCTCCTTGCAAAAGATTATATTTCTTGTACATTACCTTAAGGCAGTTGTATGTATTTTATACAAATACTATACAGAAAGTTTCTAACAAAAGATCCTATATTTCCAGTAAAATTATAACATAAACATACTGTCAACTGCACTTGACACTGACACCTTTCGATCAGAATTTTCTTAATATAGCAGCTGTTTCCAGAGTTATAGCAAAGCTGACTAATATATATGATATTTAATTTCTTTATAATTTTTTAACTCTATGTCCATTTAATATGAAGTATAAAATGCATTCAAATCGTATAGAGAATAAATAATTCTTTAATATTTATAATAACATTAAATGTGAAAAAATTATATTTAACATCGTTTTTTCAAGAAAAACTGTTAAAATCTTCAAATGAGGGTACTTCCGGTTGACCAATTATAACCAAAATCTAATCAGCTCTTCACATGGATATAATGAAGAGGAATACGAAAGAATTATAATTTTTGGAATTGTAGTATTAGAGTTATCGCATTAGAAAATTTTGTCACACACAGACACACACACACACACACACACACACACACACACACACACACACACACACACACACACACACACACACACACACACACACACACACACACACACACACACACACACACACACACACATACACACACATACATACACACACACACACACATACAGACATCATCGTAAAAATAGTAAAATCGTATTGTAGGGACCCTAAAACGTGCTTATTCATCAAAAACTCACCACCGAATTTTTTGACCAAAGACAATACCTTCCTTACCTAAAGGTGACGGAAGGTAAAAAATACTTCAAATAAAAGTTGTAGATCATGAAATTCTGCATTTGAATCAAGAAAAAAATTAATTGTGCATGCTTTGTAACGGCAGAAATTGCAAACGAAAATATCGAAAATCACCTCAAAAATAGTGATAGCCATAAAATTAAAACAAACAGCATAACAAATGTAATTTTTTTACGTTATTGAAAAAGTCTCAATATTTGACAGTTAAATCATCAATCATTTGTTTGTCTCTTTATTTTAATAGAACATTTTAGAAATTTATAGCGCATGTGCCAAGTGTTAGACTGCGACAAAAAGTTAGTGCCGATTGCCGTATACCCGTCCTTGTTTATATGACAGTTCTGTCAATTTTACAGTTTTGTTTTTGTTTTGTTGGTTTCGTTTTTCAAATAATTATGACGGGTACTAAACTTCTGGGCCACAAAATATTGCCATTTAAAATATTTTGTCTGGTTTAGAAAATAAAAAGTTAGGTTAGGTATAATAATGCAATTTTTATATTTGATTGATGAATGGACTTCATTTTTTCACATAGTAAAATAACTTTTTATTTGTAAAATAAGAATTGGAATTATATCTTATACTCAAATTCATATTAACAACTTCTGTGTAGTTCTAAAATTTAAAACAGAATACCGAGGTCGCGTATATATTTGAAATACCACCATTTAAGAGGCATATTTACCCCTGTGCTGAAATATGAAGCGAAAACTCAAATAAATTGTTCCTCTACTAGAACTATTAACATTTTAAAAAATCCAACACAACACAAACTTACTTGCAATATTAACCTGTATTTAAAAAAAATAATTATTGAAATTTATTAGTATTTGACTTTGATTTTATAGGAAATTCGAGAAATTCTGTTTTGCCTATAAAATCAAAGTCAAATATTAATAGATTTCAATAATTATTTTTTTTAAATGTAGGTTAATATCGCAAGTAGGTTTGGGTTGTGTTGAATTTTTTAAAATGTTGATAGTTCTAGTCCAGGAACAATTTATTTGAATTTTCGCTTCATATTTCAGCACAGGGGTAAATATGCCCTAACTTTTTAGTTCAAAAAGTGGTCGCTCAAATTTCTGAAATGGTCTATTCCATGGCTAGTGCAATTAAACTAAAATTTTCATATTTAATTTCTAGAGTTACTAAACATACGAAATGGATTTTGTTTATTAATATGAAAGTAGAATTTTATTGATTGGTAGGTACTGATAAAAACATATAATGAAATGAAAAAATGCTGCGCGTTTTATGCGAGCAAACAGGACAAAATGTTTTAATTACAGGATAAATACAGTGTGTTAAAAAAAATTCCTAACTCGGAGTAGGCTATGTACAAAGAGACGTATGTCAATTATTTAAGCGTCAATTTGATTTAAAATATTGTCAAAAGTGTTTTGCAAAGAAATCAAGGCTTTTCAAATCAGAAAACGGCGAATGTCGATAAACTGTAGCCTTTGACAACTTGACTTTTGAATTGAATATTGATCAAACACACGTTTCTCTGTTCATAGCCTACTCCGAGTTAGGATTTTTTTTGAACACACTATAAACATAATATTAATAACACGTCTATGAGTACACAATACTAAATTTAAAGGTAAAAATAAATTTAAAAAAAAACTCAAAAATATGATATTTTAATTCTAAAGTAAACAATTAGTTACAAACTGTAGAAAAGTAAATAGTTACATTACATTAATAAAGTTTGGATTGTTATTAAAGGGGAAAAATGCAAGACTCATAGGTATACAAGATTACTTTTGTGGCTTATGCTGTATGATTATGGCCCAGTTGCATAAAACATTGTTAACTTTAATCACATTGTTAACTTTGACAAGACTTCTTTTCCATTGTATTTTTGATACGTATCCACGGTTACATTGTGCATATGATCAGCTAACAACGTTTTATGGCCCTATGTAATTTTAAAGATTTTTTTATTAATTGGCAATGAAAGAATTTTAAAATAGATGATTCTAAACGTAATATAAGAAAATGAAATGCAGATTAAAATCCGTACCGTTTTAAGATAGATATTGAATTATGGTGCACTCTCCACGCCAGCAATGAGTGCCCGTGAGGTGACGCCTGGTAAACGCACGCACGGTACAAATATGTCATCATCATTACCGATATCTGCGTACAAAGCAGATTGGCACACCCAGCAATGGGTAATATGCCGTGATGATATATTTATTTATTTATTTATTTATTTATTTATTTATTGAATTATGTTTAATCTGAAATAATTTTAAACGTAATGTAAGAAAATGAATTGCAAAAAAGAACAGATTAAAACATACCATCTAAAATTATTGAATTGTCTTGTTTCAAACATTAAGGCATGATTTTCCTGTAGGATTTTTGGTGTATCCAATGAGTAACACATTTCTGGCTGGATTCGATGAAGAACAACTAACTAACGCGTATGTCTTTCTCAGCCTGACATTTTGTTAAATCTATTTACAAAATAAAATATATAAATAAACATGATTTCAAATCATTACATATACTTCGTTCTACGATGTCTTCCGATGCCATTTCTCCACTGATTTCTATCTTGCCATATATCTTTATTTAATTCTCTCTCTCTCTCTCTCTCTCTCTCTCTCTTATTCCTTCTTGGACTCCTGCTACCCAACTTCTTCTAGGTCTCTTTTATTTTTACCGGTAGGTGTCGTCCACTGTAGTATTTGTTTAGGAAGCCTCTCATTACGCATTCGCTGTATGTATGTTTATTTCTAGACCTCAGCTACGGTATTCTTCTATAAATTTTCGTATCATCTATTCACTACCGTTGTAGTCTTGTGCAATAAGTATTTGATCATCTGCAAAGCATAAAGTGTAAATTGTTTGAACTTCCAAGGGTATACCCATATTTTTGCAATTCTTCTTCCACGTTTGCAGTGCTTTTTTATATATACCTACCTACATTCTTTTCTTCAATTTTACATAGTTAAATATTTTTAGTATTGAAAAGAATAACCGGTACGACATACATAATTTTTTGTCATTAACATATCAAATATGACAAACGACAATGTTTGTTTTTAATTTTGTTTGTGTACTCTTCGACCGATTCCTGCCCTGCTTATCCTTTTCGTCGTGTTTCCTTATTCATTTTCCAAAATTCTATTAACAAAATAAAATATATAATAAATTAACATAAAACATGGCTTAAAATCATTACATATACCTACCTCGTTAAATTCATCATCTTTTCTTCAATGTTACATATTATTGAAACATTTCTTTGCATTTAAAAGGATGAAAACCGATAATTTGTAATCATTGACATTGACATTCCAAATGACATAACAGCGTTTATCTTTTTAAAATTTTCAAGGAAAACTGTGATCACACATTTGTGTACGAACTTCACATTAATTTAGTTAGGAATATTTGTTTTTTACCTAGTTACTTATGACATATTTGGTAACACTTTCCAAGTGCATATGAACCGTCAAAATTTATAATTTTTAATTATAATGTTTTAGGCCATTTTACCTGTGCAGATATAATTGCCCATTTTCATAAATTATGATTATGAAATAAACTTCTTTCAAATTATCCTCATTCCATAAATATTTTTATTTAAAGGTTCAAAATGACATGTCAAACATGGCGTTTTTCGTCTTAAATTTTTCCATGTTTTCTTCGATCCATTGTTTTAATAATCCAATTTTCAACATTTATAATTTTTTTACACGAAAACTATGCTTCCTACAGAAATTTAACCTATTACGAGGGCACTCGAGACAATCATTTCCTACAACTTGGTGCAAATTTCACGAAAATCGCTCACACCGTTCAGGCTGTAGAGGTGTTCAAAGCTTTGGCGATCGTCGTGATTAAAGAATATAACTATAGATAGTGAATCTGAGTTTACCCTAGGGCTCCGCCGATAGTGTTTTATGATAGACTATACGTACATCCAATCTGTCTACGCAGAATTTTAAACCAAAGTGCTAATGCCAACAGTCTTGTCAGATACCCAAATTCTCTCAAACGATTTAACTTTATGCATAAAACAATAGCCATTTAACGTGTCAGAAATTTTGACACATGTATCTAACAGTCCTTAATTAGACCTCTCATTTGATGCCAAACACGACATATTTCTAACATCTTTATGCACAAAACAAGAGCCGACTGAGATGTCTAATTGTTAACACTTCCATATCAGCAGAAAAAATTTCAGTTGATCCCAATCACGACAGGGTTCAGACAACTCTATGCGAAAAACAAAAGCCAATCGAGTTGATGTCTAAATTTTGGAAGTTCTATAATTTAGCTAGGCAGAAAACTTTTCATTTAATACCGAACAAAATATATTTCTGACAAACAACAAGAAATGTTTTGTCAAAGGCTATCATGGAGAAATGTCAAAAATACGATAGCTCAGTCGGCTACCGTTTTCTTGTAAAAAGTTGTCAATAATATTTCAGAAGTATAATCAAAAAATGCAGTTAAATATAATTTTTCGACATACCTACATACCAGGTGACACTCCAAATCCGTTACATAGGCATTTAACATGGGAAAACAGTTTTACCTTGCGCGTTGCTTTCCAAATTAGTTTTAAAAAAATTCTTCAAATAAAAGTTGTAGATCATGAAATTCTGCATTGGATTAAAAAAAAAATTAATTGTGCATGCTTTGTAACGGCAGAAATTGCAAATGAAAATATCGAAAATCACGACAAAAATAGTGATAGCCATAAAATTAAAACATACAGCATGACATATGTAATTACCTCTCGCTAAGAGAGGTATTGTATTCATGCTAAAAATTACATATCCAGATTTTAGTGAATAAGCACGTTTTAAGGTCCCTAGAATCCGATTATGACATTTTTACGATGATGTCCGTATAACATTAAATTCTTTATTCGATAAATATAAATTCATATAGATTTAGAGATAAAGAAATGCATATAAAATAATTTGATGTAAAAATTCTTAGATCAAACTACTTCAAGGCAAGAAATTCAAATGTTTGTTATTCACACATAAATGTCACTGTCAAAAATATTTGTAAGCCACTGTCAAAAATATTTGTACATCATTATGAAGATTATGAAAATAAATAAAAAGTCAACAACGCAAAAGAATATACCCAAAAAAGAATATAAAAGGAATTTGCGAAAATATGACGAATAAAAGAAAAAGAAAAGGAAAGTAGAAAAAAAAAATCAGGATATTGAATATAAAGAAAATGTATGTATTGTACATAATTTATATTAAAATAATTATTTTGTAGTGACACATGAATATATGTATTTGTATTTAATAATATTTTTCGTTTTATGCGTACAACCAGGTAAAATATCTGGCGAGAGGTTATGTGCTGGCCACATCAGATTTTTTTATGTGATTGAAAAAGTCTCAATATTTGACAGTTAAAACATCAATCATTTGTTTGTCTGTTTGTTTTAATTCAATGGCTAGTGCTATTAAACTAAATTTTTCATATTTAATTTCTAGTGTTACTAATCATACGAAATGGATTTTGTTTATTAATATGAAAGTAGAATTTTATGCTCTACAACTTTTATTTGAATAATTTTTTTCTATAATAATTTGTTTTACCATGTTAAATGCTTATGTATACAAAGTGATTGGTAGGAACTGATAAAAACATATATTGAAATGAACAAATGCTGCGCGTTTTATGCGAGTAAACAGGACAAAATGTCTTAATTACACGATAAATACAGTGTGTTCAAAGAAATTCCGAACTCAGAGTAGGCTATGTACAAAGAGACGTATGTCAATTAATTAAATGTCAATTTGACTTAAAATATTGTCAAAAATGTTTTGCAAAGAAATCAAAGCTTTTCAAATTAGGAAACGGCGAATGACGGTAAACTGTATCCTTTGACAACTTGACTTTTGAATTGAATATTGATCAAACACACGTTCCTCTGTTCATAGCCTACTCCGAGTTAGGTTTTTTTAACACACTGTATAAACATAATATTAATAACACGTCTATGAGTACACAATACTAAATTTAAAGGTAAAAATAAATCAAACAAAACTCAAAAAATGTGATATTTTAATTTTAAAGTAAACAATTATGTAGTTACAAACTGTAGAAAAGTAAGTAGTTACATTACATTAATAAAGTTTAGATTGTTATTAAAGAGGAAAAATGCAAGACTCATAGGTATACAAGATTACTTTTGTGGCTTATGCTGTAGGATTATAGCCTAGTTGCATAAAACATTGTTAACTTTAATCGCATTGTTAACTTTGACAAGATTTTTTAATAATTGGCAATAAAAGAATTGTAAAATAGATAATTCTTAACGTAATATAAGAAAATGAAATACAGATTTAAATCTGTACCGTTTTAATATAGATATTGAATTTTGGTGCACTCTCCATGCCAGCAATGAGTGCTCGTGAGGTGACGCCTGGTAAACGCACGCACGGTACAAATATGTCATCATCATTACCGATATCTGCGTACAAAGCAGATTGGCACACCCAGCAATGGGTAATATGCCGTGATGATATATTTATTTATTTATTTATTGAATTATATTTAATCTGAAGTAATTTTAAACGTAATGTAAGAAAATGAATTGCAAAAAAGAACAAATTAAAACAAACCATCTAAAATTATTGAATTGTCTTGTTCCAAACATTAAGGCATGATTTATCGATTTTGATATTCATTATGTCTTTCTCAGCCTGACATTTTGTTAAATCTATTTACAAAATAAAATATATAAATTAACAATAAACATGACTTAAAATCATTACATATACTTCGTTCTACGATGTCTTCCGATGCCATTTCTCCACTGATTTCTATCTTGCCATATATCTTCATTTAATACTCTCTCACCCTCTCTCTCTCTCTCTCTCTCTCTCTCTTATTCCTTCTTGGACTCCTGCTACCCAACTTCTTCTAGGTCTCTTTTATTTTTACCGGTAGGTGTCGTCCACTGTAGTATTTGTTTAGGAAGCCTCTCATTACGCATTCGCTGTATGTATGTTTATTTCTAGACCTCAGCTACGGTATTCTTCTATAAATTTTCGTATCATGTATTCACTATCGTTGTAGTCTTGTGCAATAAGTATTTGATCATCTGCAAAGCATAAAGTGTAAATTGTTTGTACTTCCAAGGGTATACCCATATTTTTGCAATTCTTCTTCCACGTTTACAGTGCTTTTTATATATACCTACCTACATTATTTTCTTCAATTTTACATAGTTAAATATTTTTAGTATTGAAAAGAACAACCGGTACGACATTCATTATTTTTTGTCATTAACATATCAAATATGACAAATGACAATGTTTGTTTTTAATTTTGTATGTGTACTCTTCGACCGATTCCTGCCCTTCTTATCCTTTTCGACGTGTTTCCTTATACATTTTCCAAAATTCTATTTAAAAAATAAAATATATAATAAATTAACATAAAACATGGCTTAAAATCATTTTATATACCTACCTCGTTTAAATCATTATTTTTTCTTCAATTTTACATATTACTTAAGCATTTTTGTTGCATTTAAATGATGAAAACCGATAATTTGTCATCATTGACATTGACATACTATATGACATGACAGCGTTTATCTTCTTAAATTTTCAAGGAAAACTGTGATCGTTACTGTGAAAAATATTGTTTCTGTCCCAATTTTCAATCTTTAATAATTTTTTACTCGAAAACTATGCATCCTACAGAAATTTTACTTATTACGAGGGCACTCGAGACAATCATTTCCTACAACTTGGTGCAAATTTCACGAAAATCGCTCACACCATTCAGGCTGTAGAGGTGTTCAAAGGATGGCGATCGTCTTGATTAAAATATATAAATATAGATAGTGAATCTGATCGTTTAGTATATAAGACTAGCCTAACCTCGGCTTCGTCGAGTTTACCTTAGGGCTCCGCCGATAGTGTTTTACGATAGACTATACGAACATCCAATATGACGGATGACAATGTTTATCTTTTTAATTTTGTATATGTACTCCGACCGATTGTCATAATAATTTTGCCTTTCTAATCCTTTTCGACGTGTTTCCTTATTCATTTTCCAATATTCTATTTACAAAATAAAATATATAATACATTAATATAAAACATAGCTTAAAATCATAGTATATACCTACCTCGTTCATTTTATTATCTTTTCTTTAATGTTACATATTATTGGAACATTTCTTTGCATTTAAAAGTATGAAAACCGATAATTTGTAATCATTGACATTGACATACCATATGACATGACAGCGTTTATTCTTAAATTTTTCAATGAGAACTGTGATCGTTACTGCGACCTATTGTTTCTGTCCCAATTTTTAATAATTTTTTACTCGAAAACTGTGCATCCTATTTGTGTTATTACGAGGGCACTCGAGACAATCAAAACCTACAATTTGAAACAAATTTCACGAAAATCGGTTGTACCATTCAGGCTGTAGAGGTGAATAAAATTTGGCGATCGTCTTGATGAATTCAAATATAGAAAGATCCTCTAACTGTTTAATATATAGGATTATTTACTCTTTTTCCTTTTGCAATTAGCTTTGAGGTTTACACTACTTTTTTCAAATAATACTTTTAGACCAGCTTTTTCTAATTTTTGTACTGATAACAGATTTTGCCTTAAATTTTTAATATATGAAACATCTTTAATTTCCGCAAAACCGTTATCTCTATCTAACTTAATATTAATATTACCTATTTTTGTTGCTTCTACGGAGTCGCCTGATTTAGCTACTGAGATCTTTATGCTATTTGTTAATGCCCTTACTGTACTAAAATAAAGTTCGCTATTCACCATGTGATCCGTGGCGCCGCTATCTACCAACCAAGTTATGACATCTCTTGAAGCAGCAGGAAATGCCGCTTCGCAATTTGTTGCTGCCACGAACGCAATGGGTTTGCTTGATGTGCTTGCCCCTTAGGCCAGCACTGTCTTCTAACATGTCCTACTTTCAATTCTTCTCGCGTTTCTTTCTTGATGTTACTTGTATTATTGTATTTGTTTCCAAACCTTTTGTACCCAGTGTTTCTTCGATTTGCTCCAAATCCAGAGTTACTGTTAAATGCAGTTGATTGGGATTCGAAGTCAACGCTTTTCCTTTTCATTTCTTGATCAAGCAATTTTCCTTTTACGAACTCTAATGTAAGTTTGTCTGGTTCTAGTGTTTCAAGGGCTGTTCTGTTACCATAGCGTCGTATGATTTTGGCAAAGTAAGTAGTAAATGACAAACTACATCTGTCTCTTCTAATTTTGCTCCTACTGACTTTAACCAATTCTTCGAACTTAATGAAGTGAGTTTCAAGAGATTCACCTCTGTTTAGCTTCATAGTTAAAAGTTTTTTTCGTAGGTACAGCTGCCCCGCAACGCCTTTTCGTTGAAAAACACCTTCAAGGGCCTTCCACATAGCGTAGGCACTCTTTTTATCTTTTATATATTCAAGGTGTGAGTTTGCAACACATTGCACAATGAATGATCGACTTGCAGTTTGCTTGTAGCTTCAACAGATACATCTATTTCTATGCATTTCTTAACATCATACTGATCCAATATAGTTTCCATTCTGAATTTCCAATGGTCATATATAATTCTTCCCGTCAAATTGTACAATTCCGTACTTATATATATATATATATATATATATATATATATATATATATATATATATATATATATATTATGTATAAAATTATATGGCCTCCTTAATATTTAGTTAAAATTTTAAACAAAAAATAGCAGAACAGAACGGAAACTATTTAAATTCTTGTACATAAAGATGTAAAATAATGTACTTCTCTTGCCCTATGGCTTGTCACCCCAATTTTTTTACTGGATATAAAAGTATATGACCTTCTTTATTGTATTTTCTTGTTTAATTGTCATTGTCTATATTATTTCAAATGCATTTCATCAAAATGTATATAAAACATAAATGATCTAATTTGTACGTAATAACCTCAAAATTTTATTGAGAAAATGTTCTCATACGTTTATAAAGAATTTACCTTGCATTGTTATTACATTTATTTTAAACGTGCAGAGACATCAGTTATAAAATACTTGAATTACAACAATGAGACGTAAATTTGTGAATTGTAAAGGTAAATTAATATACTGTACATCAACGTTTTTTCCATGTATTTTCATGTATTTCATGCAATTTAAGGTATAATTATTGTAAATTAACCATTAGAAATCAGCGCCATCTATTATTTAAATAGTAATAACTACATTAGGAATGTTGAAGTAAATTCTAAAGGTAAATATACATCCAGCATATCAACGCATTTTCAATGTATTTCATACAACTAAAGGTATTGCGTCGCATATTTCCAGCAATGCTTCAGTAACAATTCGTTTGAAAGTTTCATCTTTTATAAAGTATTCTATTAATGTTTCTGCATTACCAAACATCATTTTTTCCATTGCACTGTCGTCGAGAACGACTTCGTTTAATTTTTCTTTTGGAAGACATATCAGAAGATGTGGTGATATCAAAACGACAGTGTTTTGTGAACGATATGTTAATATATTTGTGATTTCGTTTGCTACAAGTGTTGTTTATTGTTGTGGACAGTTGTACGACACTACTGTGCAGACGGGCGGACATCGTGTGTAGTGATCCTGGAGCTGTTGAACTTGCGAAAGTTCTTGAACTATTGCCCGAAGACAGAGTGTAAAAATGGGGCCCTACAACCGTGAGGAGTTGCCGACCGGATGGACAACAACTTGAAGCTGGTAAGGTAAGAAAAGTAGTTTTTTTATAAAGTTTATAAGATCCAATTACTCGAAATTCTGACGAGTTAACAAATACTCGAAATCTCAGTCATGCAGCGTTTAATCTCGCAAAACCGGCGTTTCTTCATACATTTACACCTTAAGTAAGGTCTTCTTAAAGAATCTGTTTGATCTTATTTACCCTGTAAAAGGTGTGAGTGTATGAAGAAACGTCGGTTTTGCAAGAATAAATTCCAATCCAAACACATTTTGGATGAATCTTACATAACATTTGATTCTCTACAACGTCTATAATTGATGGTTTAGCCGGAAATGTCGTTACACCTTAAATTGGGTAAAGATACAAAGTCGACGTATTTTTTTTTTTTTAAATGTACGTAATTTTCTACATACGTACCCAAAATTTAATATTTGTAAATATAGACGGGAGATACTGTTGTTTTATCTTTACATCGTGTTGTCACCGAGAAATGTACGGACTTTACACTTTGTTTCCCATTAAAAATTATAATAAAAAGAAGAATTCAGTAGAATGAAATAGATATATATTCCTCTCTCTGTCTTAAAAGTCAATATTTGCGAGTTGAGTGTTCACTGGTGTTCACTCCTGTCTTTGTTATTCAATGTCGTGTTGTCTCTGTCATACAATATATCTTTCTCTGTCACAAAATTAATATGCATTCGCTAGTAATTAAGAGGGGGGAAGAGAATAGAACAACAATAGCTCCCGCTAATTACAAACGAGGATATAGCAACAGTACCTCTAGTCAATTGATAATGAGGATAGGGCCTATGTTTACAAGTATTAAATTACCAAATTTAGGGTTCATATGTGGAAAATTACGTACATTCCGAAAAAAATACGTTAACTTTGTGTCTTTACCCAGTTTAGGGTGTGACGTCATTTCCGGCTAAACCATCAATTTTAGAACAAAATTGCAAATAATAAAAATTGTATCTAAAGTTATGTACGATGCACTAAAGTTATATTTCCTATTTGACCTAGTTTTGGGTGTGAAAAATTTGCACTTTCTTTTTTTAATAATTGAGAAGTCAAATTTTTGGTATATACGCAGATAAATACGTAGATTCCAAAATAAGCATCAAAACTTTGTATCTCCACCCATTTTAGGGTGTGATATCGTTATCTTATAAACTATCAACTTTACGCGAAAATGTCATATGACAAAAGTTATAGACAATCAAAAGTTGTGTAAGATACATTCAAAATTTGTTTTAATATGGAGCTCCAAATTAGAATTGTATAATTTTATCAGCTAGTGACATTTTTATTTCCAGTTATTAATAACTGTTTCTTTAGGATCAATGAACTGCATTCAGCTCTCGGGTGTGGCAACTACAGAAATTGTGGGAATTCCGGACCTGCTGGACCTGGAAAACATCTCCAACGCCTCGCCTGATTTCGTTTCATTCTAGCGCCGATATCTCCTGAACTGATTGGAATTCCTCATCGATTTGATGTCTACGTGGAGTTCTACGTCCATATTTGTTAAGTTAGTTTTTAAAAATTAATCAGGGTCGGAGTTATTAAAGTTTAAAAAATGTCATAGGTAAAATATTATATTTTCTTTAATAAGTCTTAAAGTAATTGGAATTTTGTTTCAATTATTGAACATTTGAAGTCTACGCGGAGTTCTACGTCTGTATTTGTTACGTTAGTTTTTAAAAATTAATTAGGGCCTGAGTAATAAAAAATTGTAGAATGTGCTTACATTTTATTGGGTGGCAATTATTGTAAAACACATTGTATTTGTTTTAAAATGAACAAAACTTATAAAATATTAATATATTTTATTTTACAACCTCTATTATTGATTTTTAGTGAAAAACGTACATTTTAAATTTTTGAAGTACTCTTCTCGTTCGTGTTATTTTTATACCATCAGAATTTTCTACAAAATTCGACAAAAGGGTGCCCATCATTTTTGTATAATTATAACGTGCATAGATGCTACCTAAAAGAAGTATCCATGCACGGTTTAAAAGAATTTCCGAGTGCTCTTTGCATTCCTGTTATCCTGATACCAACAGAAATTTTCAACAAAATTGGTGCTACTTTCAGGAAGCATCCATGCACGCTAAAAATTTTACGCGAAAATGTCATATGACAAAAGTTATAGACAATCAAAAGTTGTGTAAGATACATTCAAAATTTGTTTTAATATGGAGCTCCAAATTAGAATTGTATAATTTTATCAGCTAGTGACATTTTTATTTCCAGTTATTAATAACTGTTTCTTTAGGATCAATGAACTGCATTCAGCTCTCGGGTGTGGCAACTACAGAAATTGTGGGAATTCCGGACCTGCTGGACCTGGAAAACATCTCCAACGACTCGCCTGATTTCCTTTCATTCTAGCGCCGATATCTCCTGAACTGATTGGAATTCCTCATCGATTTGATGTCTACGTGGAGTTCTACGTCCATATTTGTTAAGTTATTCATTACAGTAAATAATAATATTATGCAAAAGAAACAATTTTTACTTTATATTAACTTTGAATATGCTTCCTTACTTTTACATATTTCTGTATTTTTTGCGAAATTAATTGTTGTTTTATGATTATGTTTCTTACATTTCGTGGATTGATAACGAGTATTATTTTAATTTATTTATTAAACAACTCAAGCTTCTGAAGTCGTAAAGTTTGTATTAATACTCACGTGGAGTTATTATTGACGTTTAGATAAATATAATTCTGATTTTTATTTATGTTTGTTTTGACAAGTATGACATTTTTATTTCCTCTTACAGAATATAATTTTTATTCTTTTATAAGTTATTAAAAATTTGCTATTAAATAAATTACCTAAATTTGTATTTGTTCATTTAACCCAAATGTTATGACAATGACAAATGGTGTCACTTCAGCATAAGGAGAGAGAACCGAAATACATTACCGATTTTATTGTTTCAAAATAAAACCAGTATCTAATACTTCGTTTCCAAATGAACTGAAGTAATAAATCAGTCCCACAGATATATTTCAGTGGCGCGCTAATACTAGGGTAGTTTACCATATGTTGAGTTTTAATAAAATTATTATTTCTTTACAATATGTGACTCATAGTAAGATACCGGGTATCTACTTTTTTCCCGAATAAAGGAAATTCAGGGTCAGTTGCATAAAACATTGTTAGCTGATCATGTTTATAAAAAAAAAGTGATGCAAAAAA